>JAODPA010065171.1:0-34254 GCA_025585075.1 Nepenthes mirabilis | reverse complement strand
GGGTTGGTAACAGTGGAGCGTTTGACGCTAAGATGGCATGGCGTTCCAATCGAGCTAGTGTTTGACGTATTTCGGTCACAGATTGTTGGAATTGTTCGGTGACGGCTTCAACGTTGTCGAAACGGTCAGCGTGCTGCTGAACGGTGCTGACGACGGTAGCTAAACCTTGGGTGAGGCTGGCGATGGAGTCCTCCAAGGCTCGGTATCTGGTGGTCATGCCTTCTGCCATGGAAGTAGTCTCAATGAGAGCACCAAATGTTACGGTCCTGCTTCCTGGTCCACCAGTGCTCCCTGGAAATCACTTAACACACAGGGAAAGGGGAAGAGAAAATGAAGAAGAGAAGAAGGAGAGGGTTCGAGAGAGAAAGAGAGAAAGTACAGAAGAAATGCAGAAGAAAAGTATTTTCATTCCCTTCAGCAGCCAAACGTGGCCTCCCCTATATCCCTAGTTGCCAGCTAACAGAAATCCAAAACAGAATGCAAACGACAGGTGGCGTGAATCAAGGGTGGAACGAAATATACGTATATATGTCCTACGTATCATTATAATTGTGGAATACGTACGGGGATACGTATAATTATACGTATATGTATAATTGTGTGTGTAATTGTGTGTATTAGTTTGTATAGTATTTCTGTCCTAAACCGTAAAGTCCTGGAAATGTCTCGGGGCTCTGGTGGATCGTGAGCTTTTTCGCAACTCCGTCGGCCGATTTGTATCTTCTGAAATTAAGCCCGTAACACAGCATACCACAAATTGCAGCCTCAGCTTCAGCAAAGTCCAAGAATTCAGCAGGAAGACAGCACCCACCTAGTAGAATCTGATTTTAGCAAAAAAAAAAAAAAAAATAGCATTCACACTGCACGAGAATACATTAGGACAGTAGCCACATGAAGCAAGTTAACAACTCCCAGATATCATTCCGATTTTACTTTCAGCCTATATTGGCGTAGACAAATCACACTTGGATATTAGGAGATGCCAGTATGATTTTGGGACAATCAAACAAACCAGGCTAAATAGTCGGATTAGGAGAACATTTCTTCTTGCGCCTTTTAGATCTTGGGTGGCTAGATTTGGATCCTCCTCCATCAGAAGCAGGTGTTAAGGCATCAGCATGGAGGGGAGAGGACCTATCAGATTGAGATCGGGCAGCTTGAAATTGCATACGCATCACTGCAATATTTCTTCTTAGCTTGCCGATTGTAGAGCAGGGCCATGGTTCGCCACCATGTTGGTTGGCTGGGTCAACATGAGGGCTGGGAGCAGAATCTAATGCGGGAGAGCCTACTTCCTCTTCAAGACAAGATGATGTGCCTAGTGCAGCCAACCGATCCTCATCTGTAATGGACATGAGTTAAGCACAAATGCCAGGCACATCAGCATCATTTGTATCAATTTCCCGCTTCATAATATCTACCATAAAAAAAACTTCCTGTATATGTCGGGTTGCCATGTACCAGGGTTGCTATTCCTCCTGTTTTGCTGGAATGGGTTGATAGTCCAACTGCTGTACCTGACAGATTGATCCTTGCCCACTTTGCTCCTTGGTGGATTTGTGTTTTTTACCCGTATGAAGCTTCATCCGAGACTGCATTCATTTCGCAAGAATATATATATATATATTTGGCTTGTCAATTTGTTGTCTGACGATTGTGTTTGGCCGGTCAACTTGTTGATTGGTATTCTTGGGTTCCAAAAAAAAAATTTTGGCCTGTCAATTTGTTAACCGATGATTGTGTTTGGCCGGTCAACTTGTTGACCGGTATTCTTGGGTTCCAAAAAAAAATGTTGGGATGCTACTTGCCAGGTTTGCAATTTTGTCTTATTTTGCCGGAATGGCTTGTTGGGCTCCTTGCCCGCTTTCTACTTTAGTGGATGTATGATTTTTTTCCCGGTATGCAACAATAAGCCGGATTTGGCAAAATTGGTTTCCTATGGTAGGTTGTAAAATTCTTTAGAAAAAAAAGGTCTTGTAGCTGGTCAACTTGTTGACCGGCAGACGTGGCTGGTTTTGTTTGGCCAATTATCTTGTTTCGGAAATCTTGGTTTCCTATAGTAGGTTGTAAAGTTCAAAAAAAAAAAGTGACCTCTTGTGGTCGGTCAACTTGTTGCCCGGCTGACTTGTTTTTTCTTGGCCTGTTATTCATGGCTTCTTCTGTATCACGGCTCAGTAGTTCGTTGTGGTTGTTGGTTTGGTATCATGCTAATGTGGCCTAGTGGTCCATTTGCCCGGATTGGATGATCTCCGTATTCGATATGCTATTTGCCGAACATCCTATGCTATTGCTGTATTGCTACTGTTGCTAATTTGCTTAAAATACCACTGAAAGTCAGTATGTCGTGTTGATGCTCTCATCTGGTTATGCGGCAGGCTCATGGCCGGCTTGGAAGTTGGCTCTTTGGCCGGTGTCTTTTCTTTCTTTGAGTGTTTTCTTTTGCTATCACAGATTGTTTCTTGATGGTGCTCGAGTTCTTCCCTAGTGTCCTTGTTCTACGCCGTCTATGTGCTTGGAGTATACCCTAACGTCTATGTTCTACCTCTAAATTGGCAAAACACATGGAGTTAGAACATAATTTTTGTACTTTCTTTTATTTTAATTTAATTTTACTTACTAAAAAAAATCTGCAAACGAGATCGTAATATAGCTGTTAGCTGGGTGCTGCACCCCAACCATATTTATACTACACTGTTGCATAGCTCCCTGGCCCGAATACTACACAATTGGGTGCATACATCTAGGCACTTGCATTTCAAGGTGTGGCAAAGACTCAGGGATTATTTTGGGGCATGAGACCAGCCCATGTTCACCCCTTGCATTTAGACCAAATTTAGCTTCCACAATCCCTTTTTCCACAGCATCTGGCATACCATTCAATAGAGATTAGATACTACCTTTGGTAAAAGTGACTACCCTCATTGAGTAGCTATGGGAGCTAGTACAGTAATCCAAAAAAACCACAGGGGCCTTGGCAGCAGTCAGAACTAGAGGACATATACCCTGCTCACATTGGTGCTACCTATCCTCTGCATTAGAGCTAAAACAGGTATCATCCATAACTGGCTTTGATATCACAGCATCCAAAGATGGAGGCTGGTTCGGAATTGAGTCATTTCCAATCCTGCTGAGCGAGCTTTCAACTCGATCAACACAGCTTTCCTCATCAGCCCTCACTGCCAGATTCATCATCTGGACAGATAAAGGATCCCTCAAGTCAATAGATTCCCTAATACCTTTGTTGGCCTTCCTCTCATTTGCGGAATCCTCTTGTACATCCGGAGCCACAGGATCCTGGAGGACAACAAAGAAGTTATTTAGACGAATAATAGTTTCTTTATCATCCACTACCATACCCATAGAACCGGCAACATGATCTGGACAAAAGGCAAAAGATTGGAAGGAGTGCATCTGCTGATCAGCCTGCCGAAAATTCATATTCTTTTTTTTGGTAAGTAAATAATTTTTATAAACGAAAAGGAAAAAAAAAACAAATCAATGTTCTATCTTCGAGTGATTTGCCGACATGAATTTAGAACAAGGAACAGAGGAATCCCCCAAGAACCGTGAGACATATCACGAAACCATAAGAAGATAAATCGAAAAATGTTACATCTACCAAAGCCCTCGATCAGGCAAGTCAAACCAGTAGGTCCAAATTCAATCTTGAAGACCCCAACTCAGCAGTTTTTGGAAAATTCTATCAAAAAGGAATGCCTATGTATCTCGAGCATTTGCATCGCTATCGTTTACTGCTCGGGCATTTGCCGCTCAGGCATTTGCTGCTCAATCTAAAGTAAAAATCTCCAAACTGCTGTAAGGCTGTATTCACGTGCACACCTCGTCACATTCGGGTACAGGACTCAGCCATTTGCAACTCGGGCGTTTGCAACACCTCGGACATTTTGAAAGACGGTAGCCCAAAGCTAGGCAACACATACCTCGGGCATTATGTTTCATCTCGATCAATCTAGGCATGTAGTAGATTGCTCGGCCAAGCAGAGGACTCGGCCACTTGCAACTCGGGCATTACTACACCTCATCTCGGGCATAACTAAACTCGGTCAGAATAAAGAAGACATCACATCATTTTGCAGACATCCCGGCCAAAAGCAGATATCACCATTGTTTGCAACTCGGAAAAAGGAGCAGTGGTCATTTGCACACCTCATCCCTGGCTAAAAGTGACAAAAGCACACCTCGTGCAGAATGCAACATACATCAGCAAACTCAAGAATTTTGTAGCATAATTCAGCAGCAAAATTCATGGAGCAAGCTGAATATTAGCAAAATACAGTCCGACGGAAACAGCCACACTTGATTCGCCGGCTCATTGGAGACATCACGAACACTTGGTACCAGCTCACCAAACTCGGCATAATTAGCCTCCGGTCATTAAGCATCCCCAGCAGCATTAAAAAGGCAAAGTAGGAGAACGTTTCACCATTTTGATTTTTGAAGGCTCACTGCAAGGGTAGAATCATCAACTAAATGAAGGTCCGCCACTAAGCCACTCAGTTGGCTAAAGTTGCAATTTGGAAATTCAGTCTCTGCTTTTAGAAGAGTATCTAGAAAATCAAAAACCACCTTCTTTTCATCAAAGGATAGCGAAGAAATGTATGGTTGGGTATTCCTAGCTGCCACCGACTTCCTAATGGTTTCACATAATACAACTGAAAAACTGTTCTGATCCACCACTTCTAGAGGAGAAGAAGATTTGAACTTAGCCCTCGCCTCTTCAGTTTCATCAAGTAAACATTTTTCTATGAGATTAGCCACAGTTTGCCTTCCTTTCAGAGTTAAGGAATCAATAAATAACTAAGTAGCATTTGCCTTGAGCAACCTCTTGAGGGCATTAAGCGTTGGATCTGTAAAAATGTCCTCATCTTCATCCACCTCCTCAGCCAAATCCGAAGCAGTCGTGGGGTTACGATCGAGGGATGGATGGCTACCCGAAGCAGATTGAATCTATATTTTCCAAGGCACAGGGCTTGTATCCGCACACCCTCTACCCACAGTAGCCAAAAGCCCATCGTTCATGCAGCTCTGATAAGTTACAAGCGCCCAGGAAGCATCCTAAGAGTATTTACTTGAAAGTTTGGTAATAGAATTGGGAGTTAAATCACAAAAACCGGCACCATTGATAGAAAACGCCGCACTCGAGGATCGATGTTCTTGTACAGCCTCAACCAGAGCTGCAGCATGCATGGGATTGTCAAAGACGCCCCTATCACAAACTGTAGACTTCTCAGCCTCAGCATCTGGTTGTAGAACAACCATCTGAGCATCTACAACTGACTCAGGGTTAGGTTCAAGTGGCCCAGCAAAGGGCGACTAAGCAGGGGACAAGACAGAAACTAAGCTGTGATTTTTAATGCCTGATGCTAACTCACATTCCACATTAGCTAGCTTTGGTGAAGGAGCATTCATATTGGAGTAAGACACCATATAAACCTCTGAGAAGATTGCACCAGAAACATCCATGGAAGAGCCATTTTCGTCATCTAGCTGAAAGACTTCAAAGGAGTTACATGTTTGCATGGGAATAGGCAGGCCAGAAGGCATGCACGCTGGGATATCCTCTTGAGAGAAGGAATGATGCAAACCCTTCTGTCCCACCTTGCTCTGCTTAGCCTCTTGTAAGCTGCTATTGTCATGGCCTTGCAAGACACTTGTTGAAGATTCCACAGCTTCCAAGATGCCAGTGGGAGAAGAGATACTATTACTATTTTCTAGAGTAATGGTGCCCCTACCCAAGTTTTGCGGCTGATTTAACATTGGTTTGAGTGGAGCTTTAGATAATCTTTCAGATTTCTCGCCTTCCTGGCCATCAGTGTGACTACTAGGGAAGCCACCATTATCCAAGCCAGAATCTCCCCTGGGTTTACACGATAGGGGTGGTTTTACAGGGCTTGGATCCACCTTCCCTGGGCACGTAGACACTTGGGCAATTGAAACAGGGGTTAGTCTGCATCAGCATGGTTATCCCGAGCAAAGACGTCATGAGTCTGAAATGTATCAACAAAGTCGTCAATCGTAACAGTAGGCTAAACACATCAAGGCTAAGCTCCAGCATGATGATGAAGATCAAACAAAGACTCCGATGAAATCAACCAACCAGCGAACTGGACCTATGGCAGACTCTGGCAGGAATGTTGCTCATTAGCATGCCATATATCCACAATCTGTGCTTTGTCATCAGTAGCAGGTAAATTCGGAGGATCCAACATGGATGGGGGAGTAGGAACAACCCTACCCGTTGGATTGTATATCATTGTTTGTTTGCATTGTGATGGGTATACAGAAAATGGGCTCGCCCAAAGTCAATGTGGGCCTAAAACGGCCTGTTGGATGGTCAACTCGTGAACGGCCCAATTGGAGACGCAGGCCCAAACCCTAAAAGGCCCAGGACGGTCAACGCCAATGTTGACCATCTAGACCTCAGCAGATGGCCTACTCGTGTGCAGACGGTCAACTTAGACATTGACCAGATGTACTGTAGCAGTAGGCCCAACAAGGGCTTTTTACGGTTATGGACCTGGCCCACTTGAGCCCATGATCCATCAGACATCCAGCAACGGCCTTCCTAGCATCTTCCACGATCCCAGCTGGCTCCCAAAATGGGCATTGACAAAATCAATGCCTTTTCCATAAGGAAGGCGTCAGATTTTCCCAATTCCCTGCCAATCGGGGCTCTCCAATGGTAACATTCATAGAAGGAAGGTGATTGGTTTGGAAAGTCGCTAACTGTCGTGGAAGGAAGCTATCTTGGTCTGTTTGGAAACTGGCATCAGCTCTACAAGGCCGGCCAACCAAGGAGAAGGCAGGTGATTACTCCTTCCAAAGGAGGGAGATCACCCTGTCCACTTTAAGTACACCCTAGAATCCTGATTCAAGGACGACTTCTGACTGATCTTTGCTTACAGCTTCTTGTGGACACATTCTGTAAAAAAAGACATTCTGACTTACTCACGAGAGGCTCTCATAGGAAATTTTTGGCACACAGAGACGATTACTCATGGACTAAAGCTCCTGCTTTCTTACAGTAAAAACTCTCACATCCACGAATGCTTACAGAGTACTAGACGGAGGCCATCATCTCTTCCACTCTTACGGGTGTCCGTCTTCTAAACCTCACCAAAGATCTCTAGCTTCCTGGAGATCTAATCGGCTTCTCGAGTGTCATTCTCGGAGGCTTCCACGCTTTCGAAATATCATTTCGTTACGCTCTCTGTGAGTAGGAACCGATTGCTCACGTCCTCGATAAGCCAACACTCCCAATCCTCTTACTTTCACTCGCTTTTTAGTAGTTACCTTCCTGATCTTTGGAGGCTTTACTGACTTGAGTATCAGAGTATTTTCGGTGGGACAACTTCTCGCCAACATACTAACCTCTTGCTCGTTTTATTAGTGTGCAGGATTCACACTCAAGGAACAGAGCCGGATCAAACAACCCACTCGAATCTGTTCAAAGTCAGATCCAACGCTCTCTTTCACCTTCTGACTCTGCAATAGTGAACACGAGAGCCCAAGCTAGCGATCATGCTAGAGATGTTACTTACCTCGACCAGGATCACACTGCTGGTGCCACGGTCAACGGGGCTACGGGCGGAGTTCCAGCGCCCTAATTTCAACAACTGATGGAGCAGATGCAGGGCAACACGTGTCTGCTCCAGATACTTTGCTCTCAGAATGAGCAATGACTGCAGGCGGCTCCTCCGACAACCGTCCATGTACCGGCCACCAAAAAGGGTGGCCAGAGAAAAAAGAAGCTGACCAAAATGCCCCAGAGAACCGGGAACATTTTGATTCCAGCATCCTCCCACGTTCCTGGCCAGAACAGGTCTGAAAAACACTCTGGAAGCACGACTTCGTGAGAAAGTTTGGAGAAAAGAAACCACCAATACTCTCAGGCCGAAGATGACAACGCAGTCAAGGAGTGAGCCTCCAGGACTGCTAGAACTACTGGAGGCAGCAGCTAACCGACTGCTGGACCCTTCAGAGACAAGACGGAGTTGAGGGCTTACCTCAACTTTAAAAGATCAGCAAAGGCCACTCGCGCAAATCCGTGAGTGGACAAAATCTGGAATCGTGTGTTCCATGACTAGGAGCACGCCATCGACTTGGACTAATCTCCTTTTAAAGCAGAGATTTTGAGCCGTCCACTCCCCACCAAATTCAAGATGCCATCCCTTGACTCATACGATGGGAGCAGTGATCTGGTTGACCACCTGGATCACTTCCGCACCCATCTGAGTCTACAAGGGTTTGAGGACTCAGCAATGTGTTGCTGCTTTCCACTCACACTGAGGGAAGATGCCCGAATCTTATTCCATCACCTCCCTTCAGGCACTGTCGGCGGCTTCCGTGAACTCACGGATCTCTTCCTGGCACAGTACGTCTCGAGCCGATGGGAAGAGAAGCAGCCGTGGCATCTCTCCCACATCAAGCAGAAATCGGGAGAGAACCCATGGTGATTCCTAGGTCATTTTGTGGCAGAGGCCAGACGGATTTCTCGGATCATGGAGGAGATGAAGCTGGGCAGTTTCATCTTCGCGCTGACCTACGGGGACTTCTTCAAGCACCTGGCCCACAAGAATCCTCAATCCTTCTCGGAAGTGGACTCCATCACACGGGCATACGCTGCGGCAGCGGAGGCCAATGAGGCAAAATGCCCAGAACGGGCAGATCAGCCTCGATCGTTCCCTTTAGAGGAAAAAAGGAAGTACTGTGACTGTGATCACTCCCACCGGAAGCAGCACAGGTCTGGGCCACCGGAGCACAGAGACTACGGGTCCACTGGATTCACGCCTCTGACGGACACCCGCTCAAACGTTCTCATACAGATACGCGGGGAGAAGTTCTTAAAGTGGCCAAAACCACTAAAAAGGGACTCTGGAAACCAGTCAAAGTACTGTGACTTCCACTACTCTACTGGGCACGCGATAGAGGACTGCAAGACGCTACAGAGGGAGATCGAGGAGCTGATTCACAGGGGGCACCTAGCCAAATACTTTAGGAGCTCCGGACAGAGCTCTGGAGTGGCTGATGGAGAAGGTCAGGAATGGACTCCTCCCCAAAATCGGGTTGCAGCAGGGGTGGTTAACATCGTCGCCGCCCGACCTGCTAAAAACCCATACGGCAGCGAGGAATAGCAGATTGGGAGGAAGAAGCAGCGCACGGCGGACAACACCATCAGTTTTAGTGAGATGACTTAGATCATGTTGTATCCCCCCATGCTGACGCCCTCGTTGTAACCACGCTCGTTTCAGACGGTAGCATCGACTACCAACTGAAGCGGGTGTTCGTCGATAATGAAAGCTCTAGAGATTTGCTTTACTTGGATGCATTATTTAAACAAGGCTTAAAAAAGAACCAACTAAAACTTGCCGAAGGCCCATTATAAGGCCTCGACAACGAGCCTGTTTCCCGTTCAAGGGACCGTCCAGTTGGAGGTCACCTTGGGTACGTATCCGAAAACAGTAAGTCAAAATCTCACCTTCCTGGTGGTCGATCTAACCTCAGTATATAATGCCATACTGGGCAGACCTTTCTTAACAACGTTAGGGGCGGTCACGTCAATTCCACACTCAAAATAAAGTTTCCAACACCCTATGGTGTCGGGGAGGTGCTAGGTGACCAAGTTACCGGACGAACCTGTTACATGTCACAGGTTGCCCTTAGTGGTAGCACTAGAATAACTGAGGAACTCGACCATCGAGATGAGACCACCCTTCAGCAAGCGCAGTCCAGTGAAGCCACGTGTCTAATCCCACTGGACCCGGAGGACCTGGAGAAGTGTGTACAGATCGGTGGCTCACTCATCGGACTACTGTGCGATGAATTGATTGCATTCCTGCGAAGGAACACTAACCTTTTTGCATGGACTCCAGCAGAAATGCCTGGAATCCCGACAGAAATGATGGTCCATAAGTTGGGGCTTGACTCCGGCCGAAAACCCGTCAGGCAGAAGCGGAGGAACCACTCCATTAAAAAGCTGATCGCCATCTGATAGGAGGTGAAGAAGCTGTTGGACGCAGGCTTCATTAGAAAAGTCCAATACCCGGACTAGCTCTCTAATGTCGTTTTAGTAAAGAAAAGCAATAAGAAATGGTGGATGTGCATCGATTTTACCAACGTCAACAAGGCCTGCCCGAAAGACAGCTTTCCCTTGCCCAGGGTCGACCTGCTGGTTGACTCAATGGCCGGACATGAGCTATTAAGCTTTATGGATGCCTATTCGGGTTACAATCAGATTCAGATGAGTCTAGAGGATGAGGAACACACCTCATTCATGACCGATCAGGGCACCTACTGCTACAGCGTAATGCCTTTCAAACTCCAAAACGCTGGAGCAAACTACAAACGGTTGGTCAATAAAATGTTCGAGAAACAGATTGGTCACAACATGGAGGTCTACGTCGACGACATGCTCGTTAAGAGCAAGGTCACCAGCGACCACATCCATGACCTAGAAGAGTCATTCGAGGTGCTCCGTAAGCATCACATGAAGCTGAATCAAGCTAAGGGTGTCTTCGAAGTGGCCTTCGGAAAATTCCTGGGTTTTATAGTCTCCCAACGGGGGATCGAGGCAAACCCAGAGAAGATCAAGGCGCTCGTCAACATGGCACCGCCATAGAACATGAAGGACGTCCAACGACTAACTGGACCGCTGGCAGCACTGTCCCACTTCCTTGCAAAGTTCGGTGATAAGTACCAGCCCTTTTTCAAGGCCCATAGAGGAACAAAATCCAACGGGTTTCAATGGATGGCAGACTGTCAAATCGCTTTTGATGAACTAAAATGGTATCTGGCCAGCCCGCCTCTGTTGGTGTCACCCAAGGGTGGAGAGGAATTATATCTTTACTTGGCAGTGTCGGAGGCATCCCTCAGTTCTGTCCTCACGTGCCAGGACTTAGACGCTCAATGGTCGGTCTACTACATAAGTAAAACATTGACCGGCCCAGAGACTCGATACTCACGGGCAGAAAAATTGGCCTTGGCACTGGTATTCTCCACACAAAAGCTAAGGCCCTGCTTTCAGGCCCACCGAATAGTGGTCCTCACGGACCAACTGCTGAAAAACATACTCCAGAAACCCAATGTTTTTGGACGGTTGGTGAAATGGGCTATTGAGTTAGGCGAGTTCGACATCAAATTCCAGCCCAGGCCTGCTGTAAAGGCACAGGCGCTAGCTGACTTTATTGTCGAGACTACAACCCCAGTTCTCGAAGAATAGCCCAAGGAAAGTGAGGAACTACTTGACGGAGTCCCGAAATGGATACTCCACGTAGACGGATCGTCTACGGACATAGGCAGTGGTGCCGGAGTAGTCCTCACAACTCCTGACAGGATTGAGGTGAAATACTCACTCAGACTCAACTTTCCGGCAACCAACAACATTGCCGAGTACAAAGCCCAACTAGCTGGCCTACGATTAGCCAAGAAGTGCTCCGCCAAGAGACTGGCAATTTACAGTGACTCCGAGCTAATCTTTAACAAGGTTAACGGAGGCTTTGAAGCGAACAACCCTCTCTTGGCCAAGTACTTGGCAAAGGCAAGGGAGGTCGTCCAGGGTTTCAACAAACTGGCCTTGGTTCACGTTCCCCGAGCTGAAATGTGGAAGGCGGACAAACTGGCAAAAGCCGCTGTTGCTGAAAACCCAGAACAGTATTCGAGGGACATGCGGGAGATCATAAACGCTCCCAGAATTGAGAAGCGGGAGGTAATACAGATTTCCAAAGTGGAAAATTGGGTGACGCCTTTCCTAAACCATCTAGCGGACGGATCATTGCCAGAGGATGTCGAGAAAGCCAAACAGGTAGGAAGACAGCCGGCTGGTATGCTATAGTTGACGAATGGCTATATCGCCGTGGCTACTCAACCCCATACCACCGCTGCCTAACTCCTGAAGAGGCTGACTACGCCTGAGGCGAAGTCCACCTCGGGATCTGTGGATCGCATATCAGCGGGAAAAAATTGGCCTTCAAAGTCATGCGCCAGGGCTATTACTGGCCCTCGATGAAAAAGTACGCACTGTAGTTTGTGAAGAAATGTGAAAGCTGCTAGCTTCACAGCAACCTTCACCGCCAACCAACTGCGGATCTAAAGACCCTTCAGGCCCCTTGGCCCTTCGCGCAATGGGGGCTCGATCTTCTCGGCCCGTTTCCCATTGCCACAGGGCAAAGGAAATTCATCATCGTGGGCATCGATAACTTCACCAAGTGGGTCGAGGCCGTTCCACTGGCAAATATCACAGAGCATAACACCCTGGAGTTGCTACACTAGAGCATCGTCTGTACATTCGGCATCCCCGAGGTTGTTGTGACCGACAACGGGACCCAGTTCTCGGGGAAATACTTCACCAAGTATTGCACCAGCCTTGGTATTAAGCTGGTCCACACTTCAGTGGCATACCCCCAGGCGAACAGACAAGTGGAGATCACAAACCGAATGCTGCTCCATGGGTTAAAAACTAAGCTGGAGGACGCAGGGGGCTCCTGGGCTGACGAGCTCCCTTCCATTCTCTGGTCTTATCGAACAACCCCAAAGGAACCAATGCGCGAGATTCCCTTCAGCCTCTGTTACGGGACTGAGGCAGTAATCCTGGTTGAAATCGGGCTTCCGAGTCTTAGGGTGGAATCCTTCGACCCATAGGAAAACTCCCCAAAAATCAGGAAACACCTGGACTTGCTAGAGGAAGCTCGCGACACCGCCAGAGTACGAACAACGGCCTACCAACATCGAGTTGCCCGATATTACAACAAAAAAGTTAAGGAGCGACGATTCGATGTAGGAGACCTGGTCCTACGAGGCGTCGAGGCCACAGGCAAGCTGGCCGGCCGCAACAAGCTCTCCCCTAACTGGGAAGGGCCTTTCCTCGTCTCCGCTGTCCTGCGTCACGGAGCCTACAAACTCCAAAACTAGGATGAGAAACTGGTTCCGCGAACATGGAACACAACCCACCTCAGATGCTACTTCCAATAGTGGACGCAGGTACGCATATGCATTATTGTGTGCACTCGCTTGCTTGTTTTTTAATTTGTAAAAAATAAAGTGTTTACTTAGCATACTTTCTATCTGCATGTGCATCTGTTTTCTTTGCATGTTATCCGACCTAGAATGCTCCTAAGTTGGGAAGGTCTTCACCCTCTTGTTAAACCCTGGTCATCCAGGCGGCCCATAAGAGGTCAAATTTGAACCTCGGTCATCCGAGCGGCCCATTAGCGATCGTACTTAAACCCTGGTCATCTAGGTGGCCAATAAGCGGTCTAAACCTTGGTCATCTAGGTGGCCCATAAGTGGTCTAATGTGAACCTCGGTCATCCGAGTGGCCCATTAGCGGTCGTATTAAACCTTGGTCATCCAAGTGGCTCGATAGTGGTCAAAACCTTAGGGGGCTTACGCAGTACATGCAACGACCTCCTCTACGAGGAGATATCATGATCAGTCTGCAGCAGTCGAAGGGAGAAGCATTCTTCTCCAACGTTGGCCGCCCAAGTCATCACTTATACGGCGCCACCAGGCTGGTTAACGCAACCACCTGCCAACCAATGCAACAAAGCTTGCAAACACAAAAGGCAGTAAAGATCAATGGACACAAAAGTGGAAAGAACTTCCATTTTTATTGCTTTAAATTTGCTACAAATTACATAAGTAAAAAAAAATGTATAAAAGGCTATGGAGGTGGCAGCTGCCTCAGACTGTCCAAGGGCTCCTCCACAAGGTCGTCTCTACGCTGCACTCCACGGTTTGCTAATTGGAGGTACTCAATGGGGAAGTCGAGGTCGATCAACTGCACAAGATGGCAACACACATTGACCCCCTCCAATAGCCGTGCGTGCAGCATGCCCTCGACCTCATGGGGACGGATACGGAGACTCAGCTCGTTTTCCAAGGTGGATACTCGCTCGGCAAGCCATTTGTTGCTTGCTTTGCCTCGATCATCCTCCTCTTTCAAACAAGCATTCTCATCTCTCAAGTTGGCATTCTCCGTTTCCACGGCCGCAAGGATAGCCTCGAGGGCAGCAGTCTCCTCACAATGATTTCCTCCCGAAGCAGCAAGCCTGACATCCAGCCAGGCGATCTCCACCTCCCTATCTGCGATCACCTTGTCACACTGCACCACCTCCTCGTAGATGGCAAAAACCAGGTTTCTCGGCTGCACAAAAGAAAAACAAAGGACAAGTCAGAAATCTGAAAAGGAAAAAGTATGAGGAAAGCCATCACCAAGAAATCGTACCTCACAAAATATCCTCGTGGGCCTCTCGGGCCTGGCCTCTAGACTTGGCCTAGGCGGCGGTGGACCAGTAGCATCCTCTCGGGCTGAGCTCGTGGATGCCTTCTCCATAATGCGCTCCAACGGCTCATTAGCCTCACCCATGGCAACAGCGGGCTCCTCAACTATAGCCTCCGCAGCAGCTGCTAGAGGATCAAGCTTCACCATTGGCCCCACAGCAGGAGTCCACACAGCTGGAAAGATAGCGGACGGCTCCACAAAGGATTCTGTCGGCACCGCGCATGGAACCACTTGCGGCGCAGGTTACACAAGGATGACTCCTTCTCCTAATTTCACCGGCCAGCTCTCGTGGGTCTCCTCTAGGCCCGCAATACTACCAGGACCACTGCAGATTCCGGCAGCAACGTAATCTATGCGGGATGATGACGACGAAGGTGTCTTTAGAACCTTCTCGGGCAACGGGCTGATAAACCCTTCATCAGTGTGCCGCGCACAGATGAGCACGTCCTTGGAGTCCTCTGGCCTCATCATCCTTATTGGTGGCATGGGTTTCTAAATCAGGGAAGGCGGTCCCCAGTTCACCTTCCTGGTTTCTGCCCGAGAAACTAGGAAATCCCGCTTGAAGTCAGCAGGGTTCTCCTTGACCAAATCGGTCAACAACTCCAGGGTCGCCGTCTCTGCCACAAATGGCTTCCCCGTATACACCTCCAGGACCTAGCCCCAGTCCTTCGCAAGGGGCTAGGTTGTCCCCACACTCACAAAAAAGAAATGCTTTTTCCAGTTTTTCAACGAGTCGTATATGGCCGTGCTTATTTTCAGGCCGGAACGGGGGACAAGCAATATCCACTCTCCTCCCTGGTTTATTTTAAACAAGCCCCTCACCATCAACATTCTTAGCCTCTTTGAGTGTTTTTGAAGGAAAATACCTAGAGTACAGAGATATCGGACGGCGTTGGCGTGGAGTTGAGCTATTCGGACTCGTAGGGCTCATAGGACGAGCAGTAAATCATCTGGCAACGGAAGATGGAGGCCGCTCCTCAGGTGGGCCTCATACACTGTGATATGCCCTGTCGGTGGAGCAAAGGCTCTATCATCCTTTCCAGTGACCCTCCAAGCGATTTCCTTTGGAATATTAAACTCCACGCACAATGCCTTAACGTCACTCTCTCTAAGAACGGAGGCAATGTCGACGACGGAGGTCATGGTTTACATGAAGGACTAGGGTTCCTGAGAAATTAGAAATGAAGAAGACGAAGGTTAGGAGGAGTAAGAACGTTTTCGAAACGTGGAGGGAAACTTGAACGGCTAAAAAGCCTTAAACCCCTCAGTAAGGACACCGACAGTCCTGCCACATGTGGCCTCCTTACTTGGCTCTTCAAAAGGCGGATCTCTGATGCATCAATGACCAGGATATCCGTCCAACCAAAAAAAGACGCGTGTCTACTTTTGGTCCTGCAAACTGATTGATGGCCACGCATCCATCAGGTCTGGCAGAAAGCTTTTCTAGAACTGACCAAAGACGGTCAACAGTTCTGGTCAATATTTTTCTCCAGAACTGATCAAGACGGTCAACAATTCTGGTCAACATTCTTCTCCAGAACTGACCAAGACGGTCAACCGTTCTAGTTAATATTTTTCTCCCGAACTGACCAAGACGGTCAATAAATTTGGTTAACATTCTTCTCCAGAACTTACCAAGACGGTTAACAGTTTTGGTCAATATTCTTCTCCAAAACAAACCAAAGACTGTCAACAATTTTGGTTAATATTGTTCTCCGAAACTAACTAAGACGGTCAACAGTTTTGGTCAATATTTTTCTCCGGAACTGACCAAGACGGTCAACAATTCTAGTTAATATTCTTCTCCAAAACTGACCAAGACGGTCAACAGTTTTGGTCAATATTCTTCTCCAGAACTGACCAAGACAGTCAACAGTTATGGTCAACATTCTTCTACAAAATTGGCCATAGATGGTCAACAGCTCCAGTTAAATCCTCCTCTATGCCTTTCATAGAGTCCTCTGGGATCCTCAAACCCCAAAGGGCAATAAGGGGCATCCCATCATGAACATATCGGAGGCCAAAATTCTGGCCACCGGCATCGGGCGCTAGTGATGGGTATACAGAAAATGGGCTGGTCCAAAATCAACGTAGGCCCAAAAAGGCCTACTAGATGGTTAACTCGTGAACGGCCTAACTGGAGACGCAGGCCCAAACCCTGAAAGGCCCAGGATGGTCAACGCCAACGTTGATCGTCTAGACCTCAACAAACGGCCTACTCGTGTGCAGACGGTCAACTCAAGTGTTGACCAGACTTACTGTAGCAGTAAGCCCAACAAGGGCTTTTTACGGTTACGGACCTGGCCCACTTGAGCCCACGATCCATCAGACAGCCATCAATGACCTTCCTAGCATCTTCCACGATCCCAGCCGACTCCAAAAATGGGCATTGACAAAATCAGCACCTTTCCCATAAGGAAGGCGCTAGATTTTCCCAATTCCCTGCCAACTGGGGCTCTCTAATGGTAATATTCACAGAAGGAAGGTGATCGGTTTGGAAAGTCGCTGACCGCCATGGAAGAAAGCTATCTTGGTCCGTTTGGAAACTGGCATCAACTCAAAAAGGCAGGCCAACCAGGGAGAAGTCAGGTGATCACGCCTTCCAAAGGAGGGAGATCACCCTGTCCACTTTAAGTAAACCCCAGAATCCTGATTCAGGGATGACTTCTGATAGATCTTTGCTTACAACTTCTTGTGGACACAGTCTGTGACAAAAACATTCTGACTTACTCACGAGAGGCTCTCACAGGCAATTTCTGGCATACAGAGATGATTACTCACGAACCAAAGCTCCTACTTTCTCACAGTAAAAACTCTCACATCCATGAACACTTACATAGTACTGGACGGAGGCCATCATCTCTTCCACTCTTATGGGCGTCTATCTTCTAAACCTCACCAAAGATCTCCAGCTTCCTGGAGATCTAATCGGCTTCCCGAGTGTCATTCCCAGAGGCTTCCATGCTTTTGGAACATCATTTCCTTACACTTTCTGTGAGTAGGAACTGATCGCTCACATCCTCGACAAGCCAACACTCCCAATCCTCTTACTTTCACTCGTTTTTCAGCAGCTACCTTCCTGATCATTGGAGGCTTTACCGACTTGAGCATCGAAGTGCTTTCGGTGGGACAACATCCCTCTGAGATGCTGACCTCTTGCTCATTTTAGTGGTGCACAGGATTTGCACTCAGGGAACGGAGCCGGATCAAACAACCCACCCAAATCTGAATTTGTTCGAAGTCGGATCCAGGTACGCATCACATTAGTTGGCATTATGTCTAATTGTCCAGCAATTTAGACATCGCGTCGGCTTCCATTGATAAGCTACCTCTACCTCAATAACCATGGTTGATTCAGCATTACTAGAATTTAATCTGATTTTGGCAGGGAGTGGATCACCCCGTCCCACTTCAACACATACCCGGGCAAATTGCACACATTCCATTCTAGCTGTACCGGAATCTAGTTGGATAAGTTTACCAACCCCACTATCTATCCAACTAAGGTCTAAGGGGGTCCAATATTTAACCGGAACATTGAACAAAGAGATCCATACTGGGAATGTTTTGTGAGTTTCCTTAGAAAAGGGCATACCCGGATTTCATCTTTTGAGGGGGAGGGTTTTCCCTCCAAAGGACCAGGGACCATGAGCCAGACAAGAACTTAGGTGAGCCTCAGAATCAAATCAAAAGAAGTAGAAACCCTTATCATTCCCGGCAACATGGCATATACCAAATCTAGCCTAGGTTTTACGTGTAAAGGAGTTAACAGTCAAAAAATGTAATGGTTTTTTTAGAAATAACCCACCAACGTAGTTCCCCATAAGTCCAGGCTCTACTGAATAATATCAGCAGGAAGAGAAATGGTGACCACATCCCCATCCACAGATTGGGGAGGAAAATATTTAAGAGGAGCACAATGACTAATACCTTTACCCAGAACAACATCTGCCTAGGAGGATTTTGGATTAGTCTGAACCTCACCAGATTCCAATCGCACAGAGACAGAATCAATAGTAGGAGTAGACGGTGCAACATGAGACAAAGGCTCTAGCACCGAATCATCCAATAACCTCTTTGGTGACATAATCCTTCGCCTGTCGGCCTTAACATTAGATAGAGCATGGGAAGATGCATTCCGCACCAACAGGAGACAATTGCATTGCTCCAGGGGCTTCAAACTCTCTTTCTCTGGAGACACGAGCCAACTCCTAACTACCTCATCACCGGGAAGAGAAGGGGAAGGAGAAGTCTGCAACGGAAGGTTGCAATGGCACTAGACCAACGACTTCGTACACTTCAAAAAGGAATCATCTGGGGCAGGGGCCAGAAATCGGGCATCCCTCTTCAATGGAGGGAAAGAATCGGAAGAGGGAGGGAAAGAAAGGAAATTGAAGCAGATGGATTTGGCAGGGAGGAAGAAGTAAGTGGCAAATCGAACGGTGAGAGTGAGGAAGTTGTTGATGAAGAAAGACCAAGGATTGGAGAAGAGAGAAGTGAGGAGAGATTCGGTTCGGACGGTGCCGAAGGATCGCCGGCCATCCCGGCGCCAAAGAAATCATCGTGATTCCATATTCAAAATTTGAAACCTAGAGAGCAGATAGAGCTTCTCTCTCTAGATGAAATTCAAAATTTCACCTATATCTATGGTTTTACTCGATAATTACTGGTTATCGATATTTTTCTTCGTCATTAAAATTTATATATTACATTTTTTTACATTTAGATTTATTTTGGTATATAATAAAACAATTATTAGTCATTTTAAATAATGTCTCATATAGAATATACTTTACGTATATTGTATATTCAAGTTGTTGCGTCCCGGGTCCGTGGTTGCTGTACGGATTAGGGGGCCTCTAGGTTCCTTATCACGTGGTAGCATTAGGACGAGGGTCCGGTCTTCGAATCTCTTAACCTAGACCTACACAACACAATCAACAAACGAGAGGTCAGAGGTTCAGCAGGATTTCTTCCACCACGGCCACTCCGACACTCAAGTCAGCAAGTTCCCGCAATAAACAAAAATGTCGCACACGCGCTGGGTGGTGTGTAGATGTGTATTGATGATGCGTGAGTGATGCTTATGTTTCAGAGTGGGAAATGCGATGAGCAGGTAACAGAAGGCCTGGCTTCCTAATCACACCGCAGTGGGTGGCTAACTTCCCGTTGCTTGAGCAGGCATGGGATCCAGATGTTGAGAGGGCTCGTATGTGGCCTTAAGGTCTGAATCTTTGCTTAGTTCGATTGATCTCTCTCGTTGTTCTCTGGAAGGATGGGCAAAAAGAAGAGCCCTTTGTTCTGCGGGGGAAGGGAGCTCTTATAGGCTCCTTCCCTGTGGACTCTGAGCGCGAGAATGCCCGTTGCTAGGGTTCTTTGGCTGCTCGTCACTGTCGTTGCCTGCCGGTCATGTCGGCTGTCGCTTTGCGGTGGTAGGCAGGCTCCTGGACACTGCCAGCCATGCTTGGTCTTCCTTCGAACTTGGATTGGCTGGCTGCCTGTGGGCAGCTGCCTGAGCCGCTATCACAGTGTTGGCTTCCCCTTCATTGGCTAGCTCTTTCTCTCTCCTGTCTACTTTTTGGCAGCTCATTAATGCGCTACAGGTTGCTCGACGGCTTCCGCCAGCTGGACTCCACATAGGCTCCCTGTGCAGTTGGGCTGGGCCTCTAATAGTTCGTGAGCCTTGGCACGGGACCCAACACTAGCCCCCCATGCTTGGGCCAACTAATGGTCGGGCCTAGTATGTCCTTTGGGTCCATATTGTGGTCCATTAGTTTTCTCGAGGCGCGCCAATGTTTGTCAGTTTCTGGACTCGCGCCTTCCCCAGGAGACTACGCACGCTTTTCTGCTGCTGCCATGATTCGATGCTCTGCTCGGCAAGATTTGTGCATTTAGAGTTGCGTCTGGCTAGGGGACTCTCCCTATTTTGTGAAAGACGTCCATCGGGAAACGTGCCATGCTGGACAAGAGAGTAGAACCTTTTTTTCCCATAAATAGGAGGGCTCCTCAGCGAGTGAAGCACATTCCTTGGTCACCTTTGGAGGAGCAATGAGGAGACTCTGGCTGATCCCGCCCCTAGTAGGGGCCCGAGAAGGAGTTGGATAGATTAGCTGGATGCTCGAAGTCCTTGACGGAGGCTACTCTAACTCCTGTGCTGCAGTTAACCTCTCATGCTAATGAGGGTGGTTTGGCCACTCTGCTATCGTCGTGTGCCCTCCCTTCGTGGTGTGGCTCGTCCGTAGTGAGGTGAGGCCATAGCGGAACCTCCGCGGGGATGTTTCGCATGATTGGGGTGCATCTCCCACGTTCTTCACTTCACTAAGTTCGAGCATGGACCATTGAGGGGGCAGAGGCTGGATCTCCGGAGGGGGAATTGCAGGGTTTTTCCCTTTACTTCCCCTAAGGGATTCGGTATTGGTGCAGATCCAGCCCCGGTGGATCATGCTGCAGCCGTCTCCACTTCGGGGGGAGCCCCACGTGACCGCCTCCGGTCGCTTGTTGAGTTACTGACGGCTCCTGGCCGTGGTGATCTCATATAGATCACGTTCTCCAAGCTTGTCTAGGGCAGTCACAAGGGTCCTTGGGCCTCATACCATCGTCTTCCTTCATGTTGTTGCTGGGCCCTTTTGTCGCTGTAAATTTTGTACTTTGCAAGGAAGCATTGAATAATGAAAGAAGCAGCCCTTTTGCCTTCATTTTTACTTTTTCACTGTGCGTGTTTCCTTTTGCTATTGAGTATTTTCTCCCAGCGATCCGCATTCTACCTTGTTGGGATGGAAAGGTCGCTACTGACGGTCGCATCCTTTGTATCGTCTAACACATTTAATGCGCGTGAGGTCAAGAGGCGTCGCATCATGATGACCTATCTCAGAAGTGCACGAGGCCTCAGGGATTCCCCATGTCGAGGGTTCCCGTTGGCTAAGCTCTGGTGCCCTTTGTCTTCATAGCGCCGCCCTTCTCGGGAGGAAATCTCGCCGATTTAAATGCGCTAATCTCCCCTGAGGCATTGCACTTTCTTTCACTTGTGCACTTGACAGCCGTTTGCTCTTCCTGCGTTTACTCGGCCACAATTTTGATGGAGGATTCATCATACGAATCGGAGCACTCTTCCAGTGGGTCGGAGATCGGTTCCCACGTTCCTGGAACTTCGGGTGCCAGCGCACCAGGAGGGGGTCACTCCGAAGCTACTGTCGTGGGCCCTGCTCAATTCCTGTGGGCGCCTCTAGGTTTTGAGAGGGCGAAGGGCACTGCCTCTTCCTGGGAGCGTGCTCCGGGGATAGGGGAACTCTCGCTCCATTAGATTACAAGGAGGCTAGAGGGCGCTGAGGTACATGTGCAAGCCGCAGTGGCCAAGATGGAACGACTGAGGGCCCGAGCAGCGCACTTTGAGAATGCATGGGCTGAATCTGAAGCCTAGGCTTCCTGACTCACTAGTGCCAACGTGGCTGCTCAAGTTCGCATAAGGGCTCTTGAAGGAGAGAACGAGGAGCTACTGCGGCAGCATGGGGCAGATGTTCTGCGGCTGTAGACAGAGCTGAGGTTGAGGTTTATGCAGGAGGAAGTCGGTCCTACCTTGGGGAGGAATTACCAGGATGGGATCCATCTCAGCCGGAGGCTAGCCTCACTGGAGGATCCAAACTTCTGCGTCGGCATCCTAGACTCTCGCAACTACAGTGCCCGAACTCGCGCACAGCTAGTCGACAACCTGGCTCCGAGCTCTTTTGCGGACCATGCGGGCCGTTAGTTGATAGCCACCGTGGTAAGCTGCTGCAATCATTTTATTTGATTTTTGTTGGACAGTCATTGTAACAAAGTTCGTCGATTGCAATAAAATTTGTTGTCTTGCCGTGCCGCTTTGTCTCCCATAATTTGCGTTTCTTGATTTTCGTTCTCCTTTTCTTTCTTCTTTTTGATATACATATATATCCGTGCGCTCATTTGGTGGGCTTTGCTATCGTAAGCCAGCATTTAATGCAGAGGCGCCATCGTGGATTTTCGTCAGGCGGCTGAGGTGACCCGCTCGTCAGACTAGCGCAAGGCCACGATTGCGAGCGACTTTGGGCCCTGTGATGTTCAATGGGGCAGGCACGTGTCTCAACGACTCACGACGAGCACCATTTGGGTTTCCTACCTTCTGGCCTCCTACTGCCTATTTAAACTGAATGGGATGGCCTTTTGTTGTGCTGAATTTTCTCCATTCTTAACTTACATCGTGAGTGAGGCATGGCAAAGAAGAGAGAGAGTTCTTCTTCAGAAGCTCCTAGGGCGAATCTCCATGGGGTTCACAACACGAACTCCGTCTTGATGACTAGCGCCATCGACACCCTTGTGGTTGATTACGGTATCCCCAGCGATTGGGTCTATCGTGTTCCTGGTTCCACGGATAGAGCCAGCACCCCTAGGGGGCTATGTTACGGTCTACGAGCACCACTTGAGAGGGGGGCTCCACTATCCCATGCCGTTCACGCTGTACGCGCTGGTGGAGGCGTTGGGTGTCCCGGTGGCAATGCTTCACCCCAACGCTTTGCGCTACCTGGTGTCCCTGTGCATCTTTGCTCGCCTCCATGGCGGTTCTTTCCATGCCAAGGCAGCTAGACCGATCTTTCGCTTCACGGAGTCTGAGGATTGGGAGTCTAAGTCGCCCAAGACGGGTTTCCGCTTTTGAGGGACCAATCCAGATTCGGTGAAAAATTGGAAAGACCGATACTTCTTTCTGCAAGAGCCCTATGATTCTAAACTTTCATGCACCTGGGGCCCGATTTTGGGGTTCTTCATCGAGAAACCGTCGACGGAGGACGCTTCGGAGGCGGTGGAGTTGGTTACCACGATCCAATCCAAGATGGCGAAGTTCTTCATCCAGGGCTATTTTTTTATGTCCGTCACGTTTGAGGTAGCCAAGTGGGGGCCTTCGTCGGGATGGAACGTCCCCGGTCCTGGGAAGAGAGAACCCGGGGGAGTTGTCGCTCCCCGTTCATTCGGAGAAGACAAGGAGGAAAGTTGCTCATTGTTGGAGTCATCCTCAGATGAAGAGGGGGTTGAGGCTCCACTAAAGAGGTTAAGGGAAGCTGGAGGTACTTTGACGCGGAGGTACCAGAGGCAAGTCGTTAGTCCTGCCGTTGGCACTCGGGACCCAGTCCTAAAGGCGGTTACGAGCGCGGGGCACTAGAGGAGGCCGCCGGACCACCGCTGACTCAGTCTGCGGGGCTAGCCGTGCACGAAGTCGTCGAGGTGGAATCTCAACCCACTAGGGGACCCTCTGTGCCTTCCATCATCAATGTATTCGTAGGTGTAGCTCTGGAAATGGTGGACGGCGTCTTGGACCTTGATGACCTTGAGAGATAGCGCCCAGCAATGCTTGCGCCAACGTCGGAGTTAGGGGGATGCTTGTACCCAACTACTATTTTTGTCGAGACCATTTCGGAGGGCTGGATCCTCGAAGACATCTCTATAGCGTCGGAGGCTTAAAGTCGAACTGGTCACCAGCCTGCCAGAAGCTGGAGTGAAGGAAACTGGGATGTCTTCAGGTTTGGAGCCCCCGAGAGCTCCTATGCCTGCCCACCCTTCCGACTGGCTTGTCCCCCGAGGCAGAACAGGAGGAGCCCCGAGGAGAGCCTCCGTCAGGTGGTTTGGCCACTCCAACTCAGGTATGGTTGCCCCGATCTGGTACTTCCCTGCTGCCGCACGCTTCACGGATCCTACTGATGTCTTCTTCTTCTGCAAGTTCCCGGGGATGACGATCCTTTCGAGGGGCTGGACATCCTCCTCCATGAGGGTTTCCAAGCCCTTCATCGCGTAAGAGCCCACACTGCTTCCCTTTGAGAGGACAGCAAACGGGCGCAAGAGGAGGTCAGGCACTTGTGGCAGAGAGTGGCACATTTGGAAGCTTCGCTCGTTGCTCTGGAGGACAACCACGCATGCCTATCCAGGGACATGGTTGGCCGGATCACCCCGTCAGAGGCAGAACGCATGTTGGAGACTCGATTTTGGGATGGTATTCGCCTGTGCCGGAGGATCACATCCCTGATTACTCCTGATGTACCGGAAGGAGTCTTTCATCCTGGAAACTCCGGGATCATGGAGGCATCCTGCCTGAGGAACTTCTTTGAGGAAACCAGCTCATCCAAGCTTCCAAAGTAGTCTTGCTCTGTATAGGTTGCATAGTCGCCCCTTGTTGTTGTTTTCCTTTCGTCTCTGTATTTCACTTGTCTTTGAAAATGAATAAAGGGTGACTTCTTTCTCTTTCTCACTCATTGTCTTCCAATGCGGTACATTAGATCGCACCTTTCGTTTAATGTGATCTCTGGGGTCGCACCCCGCATTTGAATGCTAAGCTTGCAAAGCTATTGTCGCGAAGGCCCTAATCAGACTCCTTCTTGCGCTGTGCTCGTCCTTCATCAGAGGATGTCGTCGCATCTTGCGCGTTTGATGGGAAGCTCGATCTGGTAGAGCGGATGTCATCGTGAGTCTCGTGGAGCCACAACAAGGGTCAGTCGGGTTTTCAAGCCACGGCAACCGGGCTTCGGGTCTAGGCCTTAGCCGTGTGGTATCCGTGGGAGGTGTGTGGGCCCTGCTCAAGGCATCTTAATCACCGAGTTGAAGGTCCTAGCCCTCGACCATTCTAGACTGAGGGTGCTGTCTTCTGCGTGAGAAGGTCGCCACACGCCTGCGATACTTGCCCCCTAGGGTTTTTTTGGGCCAAAAATTGGGAAGCTTCTAAAGCCCCCAGGCCTAATATTTTGACTGCCTAGTTTGATTGGCGCAGAGCCATGATAGATGTGTTCCCTTTCGGACTTGCCCGTTGTGCGGGCGAGGTTTGTAATGGCTGCTTGCGGGCTGCTTGGCGCATGGCCAAAGGTTTGCTTTACAGACGGACGATAGTCCTGCAGACTTAGGGGTAGTCTAGGTCGTTTTAGTTTAAGAATGCTATGCATGCCAACATTTCACTCAAATGGAGATACAGAATAACAGGAAAACTAATTTTATTAACCAGTGGTATAACGTATGTACATGCATTCAATATGATGCACATGTGCGTCTTACCTGGACTAGCACGGCGTTATTGGTAATACTTCCTCAAGTTGGCGGTGTTCTAGGTCCGGGGGACTAGTTTGCCATTCTGGGCGTGCAGCTTGTACGATCCGCTCCGGAGGATTGCGGAGACGAGGAACGGACCCTCCCATCATGGGGAGAGCTTATTCCTATTTGCGGTCTTTCCCGCCACCTCTACACTCCGGAGGACCAGATCACCAACTTTGAGAGGGCGTGCTTTCACCCTCTTATTGTAATATTGCATGACGAGCTGTTGGTAAGCGGTTGTCTGCAGTTGCGCCGTGTTCTGAACCTCTGAGAGCAGGTCTAGGCTTTCCAGGAGCCTCTGCGAGTTGGTGGCTGGATCGAAGCATTTGACCTGTAAGCTTGGCATCCCCACCTCCACGGGGACTACAGCCTTAGTCCCGAAGCAGAGGTTGAAGGGTGTCTCTCTCGTCGACTCCCAAGGGGTCATCCGATATGACCAAAGTACGGACGGTAGCTCCTAGATCTAGGAGCCCCCTGCGTCTTTCAACTTTATTTTTAGTTCGTGCAACAACATGCGGTGGGTGACCTCAACCTGTCCGTTGGACTGGGGATGGGACACACACGTGTGGATCAACTTGATGTGAATGCCGTTGCAGTACCCCGTGAAATACTTGCCGATGAACTGGGATCCATTGTCGATTACTACGACCTCAGGAAACCCGAAGCGGCAAACGATACCCTGGCGGAGGAATTCTGTCGCATTCTGCTTGATGATCTTGGCCAGAGAGAGAACTTCTACCCACTTGGTGAAATAATCAATACCCACAATCAGGAATTTCCTCTACTCGAAAGCCAGAGGCAATGGTCCGAGGATGTCGAGTCCCCACTGCGCGAATGGCCACGGGGACTGGAGGTAGTGCAACTCGGCATGTGGCTGATGCGTCATGGTGCCATGGACCTGACAACTCTTGCACTTTTTGACGAATTTCATAGCATCTTGCTTCATGGTCGGCCAGTAGAATCCCTGCTGCGTGACCTTGAATGCGAGGTTCTTGCCTCCGATGTGCAAGCCGCATAATCCCAGATGTACCTCGCTCAGGGCGTACTCGGCTTCTTTCGGAGTAAGGCATTTCAGGAGAG
The DNA here is from genome assembly GCA_025585075.1 of Nepenthes mirabilis. Taxonomy (NCBI): domain Eukaryota; kingdom Viridiplantae; phylum Streptophyta; class Magnoliopsida; order Caryophyllales; family Nepenthaceae; genus Nepenthes; species Nepenthes mirabilis. The sequence goes on along the minus strand of JAODPA010065171.1, from coordinate 7,799 downwards.
GTGGAGTATCCCTGCCTGTATAGCCTTCCACTGAGGAGCGTGTACCAACCTACAGTCTTCTTAACCCACTTGGCCTCGTTGGCATCATCGGGGAGAGTTCCCTCGGTCATGTATTTCATGTACGGAGTCATCCAGTTGGCTCCTACATCTATCTGCAGCATTTCTTGGTCTACGGCGTCGATACTAGGCGTGGTTAGGAGTTTCCTTGGCTCCCGGGCGTATTGTTTCGGGGATCCGGTAGCCGCAGACTGTGCCAGTCGATCATCCTTCTCGTTGTCGGACTTGGAGATGTGCTTGATCATGAATCGGTCGAATTCAAGGGTCAGGGTCTTCCCCTTCACCATGTACTTCACAAGTTGCGGGTTTGATGCGTCGAAGTTCCCTTGTACTTGGTTGACCACAAGCTCAGAGTCGCTGTGTACGACCAATGACTTCGCGGAATATTCTTTGGCCAAGCGAACGCCTACGAGGAGGGCCTCGTATTCCGCTACGTTATTGGTGGCCGAGAAGGCTAACGTGATAGAATATGCAATCTCCGTGCCCTCCGGTGTCCTCAGCACGACTCCGGCTCCGTTGTCCACACTGGAGGGTCATGGTCTCCCATGCCTCCGGAGCCGTCGGCGTCTTCTGGAACTGGGGTAGCTGCTTCAACAATGAAGTCCACCAGAGCCTGTCCCTTTACGGCTGGTTGGGGCCGGCACTCCACGTCGAACTCTCCTAGCTAAATAGCCCACTTGACAAAATGCCCAGATGTTTCTGGTTTCTGCAGGATCGACTTCAAGGGTTGATCCATTAGCACAATGATCCGGTGCGACTGGAAGTACGGCCACAGCTTCTGCGCAGAATACATGAGGGCCAGCGCCATCTTTTCTGCGTACGGATAGCAGGCCTCTACGTCCGTCAGCATCGGGCTTATGTGGTACACCGGCCGCTGCTCTCCCTCGTGCTCCTCGACTAGCACGGAGCTGAGGGCCGCTACCGACATAGCCAAGTAGTGGTAAAGGTCCTCGCCTTCGAGCGGTGAGCTTAGGAGCGGCAGGCTGGCGAGGTACATTTTCAATTCTTTGAAAGCTCCGTTGCATTTCTTGGTCCATCGGAACCCTAGCGACTTAGTGCCTCTCTACACCTTAAAGAAGGGTAGATACTTCTCCGCTGACTTAGCAAGGAACCGTGAGAGGGCCGCTATTCGCCCGGTGAGTTTCTGCACTTCTTTTATCGTCCGCGGGGGGTTCAGGCTGAGGATGGCCTTGATCTTCTCTGGGTTGGCTTCGATACCGCGCTGGGACATGATGAAGCCCAGAAACTTCCCCGAGATCACTCCAAAGGTGCACTTGGCGGGGTTGAGCTTCATCCTATATCGCTAGAGAACCTGAAATGTCTCTTCTAGGTCGCTGATGTGGTCGTGGGCAATTCTGCTCTTTACGAGCATATCGTTGACGTACACTTCCATGTTTCTCCCAATCTAGCTCTCAAACATCTTGTTCACTAGGCACTGATAGGTCGCGCTGGCGTTCTTGAGGCCAAACGACATTACCTTGTAGCAGTAGGTCCCTTGGTCCGTCATAAAGTAGGTGTGTTCCTCATCCTTAGGGTGCATCTGAATCTGGTTGTAACCAGAGTATGCATCCATGAAGCTCAGGAGCTCGTGTCCGGATGTGGAGTCCATGAGGTGATCGATCCAGGGGAGAGGGAAATTGTCCTTGGGGCAGGCCTTATTCACATCGATGAAATTGACACACATCCGCCACTTGCCATTGCTCTTCTTCACCAGCACGACGTTTGATAGCCACTTTGGTTATTGGACCTCCCGGATGAACCCAGCGTCAAGGAGTCTCTTCACCTCTTTTCTTATGGCGATCAACTTGTCGATGGAGTGGTTCCTACACTTTTTCCGAACGGGCTTGCAGCTTGAGTCAAGGCCCACCTTGTGGATGATAACTTCGGCCGGTATCTCGGGCATGTCAGCGGGAACCCACGTGAACACATCAGAGTTTTCCCTAAGGAAGGTAATCAGCCGTTCGCGTTCTGCGGGCTAGAGAGACGTGCCCATGTGGACGCACCTTTTCGGCTTGGAGAGACTCAAAGGGACTGCTTCGGTAGCCTCTCCGGACTGGGCTTGCTATAGCAGGGTTTCATTGCCGAGGTCAAGATCTTTGTCCTGATGGTATGGTGTCGTGGGAATGATCTGGGACACATAGCACGTCCGTCCCATCTCCTAGTCTCCGAGCACTTCTCCCACACCCCGCGGGATGGGGAACTTCACCTTTAGGTGTAGGATCGACGTTACGGCCTCAAAGGCTATGAGGAAATGTCTGCCTAATATGGCGTTATAGATGGATGGTAAGTCAACGACGAGGAACGCCAGGTCCCGTGTCACCGCGCATGGGTGGGTTCCTATAGTGACCTCTAGCCAGACTATCCCTTGTACGGGGACCGGTTCATTGTCCAAGCCGTACAGGGGTCCGCCGACAGCCTTCATCTGGCTTCACCTTAATCCAAGCTTAAAGATGGTGCTGAGATATAGTAAATTGTGCGAACTTTCGTTATCAATGAAAACTCATTTCAGCTGGTAGTCGGTTGTACCATCTAAAACGAGGGCGGATACAACAATGGGATCAGTATGGGGGAAGGTTACATGAGCCATATCATAACTACTAAAGCAAATGACATCACTCCTATCCCCTATCCTAGCTCACTTGTTGATGGAAGTTGGCCTCGGCTCCCTTGGCCTCGGCAGTGGCAGATATCATGTTGACCACACCGGCGGCCATGCGGCCTCTCGGCGGCTCGCTGGCTTCGCATTCTGAGGTTGCAGGGGCCTGTCCCAAACTCTTCACGTACCGCTTAAGGTGTCCGTGGTGAATCAGGTCCTCGATCTCCTGCTAAGGGTCTAGCAGTTCTCGGTTGAGTGTCCCAGGCAGCGGTGGAATTGGCAGTACTTAGTCTAATCGCTGCCGCTGGGACCTTTCAGCATTTTTGGCCACTTAAAGAACTTTTTGTCCTAGATCTATATCAGGATGTTGGTCCGAGTGTCATTCAGGGGAGTCAGGAATGTTCGTCCACGGTCCTTCCTGGGTCCCGGCGGGGGCCGAGGCTGTTTTTGGTGCTTCGGGGAGTGGCGGCTGTCGTTGTCCCTCTTCCTCCGGCGAGCAAGTCTGGTGGCTTCCTGGGGCCGCTCCACTCGCTTAGGGCACTTTGCCTCGTTGGCCTCTTCAGCCGTGATGTAAGCCCTAGCAATGGCCTCGACCTCCCGGAAGGTCTGAGGATGCTGGTGGGACAAGTGCTTGAAGTAATCCCCGGCCACCAGCGTGGCGACGAAGGCGTTGAGTTTTAGCTCGCCGGAGAGCTGGGGGATTCGCCTCACCTCGGTGATGAAACGGTTGAGGAACCGCTTTAGGCTTTCATTCGATCTCTAGCAAAGGCGGACCAAGTGCCACAGTTGCCTCTCCTCCCTTTGGCTGCAGGCAAATTGGCTTAAGAAACTGTCAGCTAGCTCGTCGAACGAGCGTATAGAGTTCGGAGGGAGACCATGGAACTAGAGCAATATGTCGCCCCTGAGGGTGACGGGAAAGCACTGGCACATCATGGCCTTGCTCGCTCCCTGCAGGGACAAATGGGTACGAAAGCAATTGAGGTGGTCCATTGGATCCTTGCTTCCGTCATACCCCTCCAGGACGGGCATCTTGAACTTATTCGGCAGTGGCTGGTCCGTAGATCCATGGCGAAGGGTGACCTCCGAAGGTCAGCGGACGATCGCATGGGCCAATCCTTGTGCAGGATGTCCCACAACACCTTAACGTTTTCCTCCATCGGCGGGTTAGAAGCGCCTCTCCGCACGTTGATGATGTCGCGAAGCTTCGTATGGTCTTGGAGGTTCGGTTGAGCTTGTCGGTGGTGGTGGCTCTCCGCTTGAGGAGGTCGCTCATTGTTGGAGCCCGCCGCAGTCAATCTCCCGCAGCCACGCGAGTTGCGAGGGTTACGCCGCTCAGGGCTGTCCCCCCGATCGCAGCGGCCTGGTCGACTTTCGGCTTCATAAGGGTGTTCTCGTTCGATCGCACAGAGCGTGGAGCACCAGCTTTATGTCGCCCACATTTGCGGCCAATCGGTGGATGTCGGGCTCCAGATGGGCTTCTGCTTGACCCCTAGTGGGGGGATCCTTGCTGTGAACGGCGACATTCACTGCGGGAGCACTAGCTTGTGCTCTGGCGTTTACTATTCCTTTTGCATCAGAAGGAAGGTAGGAAAGTGACACTTGGCTTTTCGTCAGTTTTCCACAGACGGCGCCAAAGTTGCATCCCGAGTTCATTGTTGCTGTACGGATTAGGGGGCCTTCGGGTTCCCGATCATGTGGTAGCGTCAGGATAAGGGTTTGGTCATCATATCTCTTAACCTGGACCTGCACAACACAATCAACAAACAAGAAGTCAGAGGTCTGGCGGGATTTCTCCCACCATGGCCACTCCAACGCTCAAGTCAGCAAGTTCCTGCAATAAACAAAAATGTCACACGCGTGCTGGGCGGTGCGTAGATGTGTGCTGATGATGCGTGAGTGATGCTTATGTTTCAGAGTGGGAAATACGATGAGCAGGTAACAGAAGGTTTGACTTCCTAATCGCACCGGAATGGGTGGCTAACTTCTCGTTGCCTGAGCAGGTGTGGGATCCAGATGTTGAGAGAAGAGGGCTCGTATGTGGCCTCAAGGTCTGAATCTTTGCTTAGTTCGATTGCTTTCTCTCGTTGTTCTCTGGAAGGATGGGCGAAAAGAAGAGCCCTTTGCTCTGCGAGGGAAGGGAGCTCTTATAGGATCCTTCCCTGTGGACTCTGGGAGTGAAAATGCCTGTTGCTAGGGTTCTTTGGCTGCTGGTCACTGTCGTTGCCCACCGGTCATGTCAGCTGTCGCTTTGCGGTGGCAGGCAGGCTCCTAGGCGCTGCCGGCCATGCTTGGTCTTCCTTCGAACTTGGATTGGCTGGCTACCTTTGGGCGGCCGCCTGAGCCACTGTTACAGTGTTGGCTGCCCCTTCATTGGCTGGCTTTTTCTCTCTCCTATTTGCTTTCTGGGTGCTCATTAATGCATTGTAGGGTGCTTGACGGCTTCCTCCAGCTGGACGCCACGTAGGCTCCTTGCGCAGTTGGGCTGGGCCTCTAATCGTTTGTGGGCCTTGGCACGGGAGCCAACACAAGTATTTGCATTTGTGAGTTTATCAGATCTTTGTTAGATAAGATTAGTGACCCCATAACCTTCTTCAAAGCGGAATCAGGAGAATGAGGGAGGTAGTTGTCAGATATGAATCTCAAAAAATTATTTTAATGATATTTAATTTAATTAAATTGATAAATTTTTAAAGTTTGATGGGTATGGTCTAAGTTGGGCTGACCCAAATAGAGAAGCCCAAATAGAAAGAAAGCTTAGAGAAAGATCCACTCTGATCATGGCTTAAAGTGGGCCGGTGTCACGCCAAGACCCACGAGCTTAGCCTACCATAGTTAGTTCTAGCCCATTTTCCCACTTCTATGTTTTCGGGGAATACCAGTAGTAACTGGCAGTCCTTATCCAATATGGTAGACCCAAACTGTCTTTTCTTGTCCAAGGTGGTTTCAGAAACTAGAAAAAACGAGCATGCAATGATCAAAATTGTCCCCAGCATTATATAAGGAAAGGCCCCATGGTGGGGAGGGAGACTCTCTCTGGATCAGACACAATAACATAAAAATACAAAAACAAACAACATAAAATGCTTTCGTTTTTATTTCTCCATGCGTCTTTCATTTCTTACGAGAAAGATTTTTTAACATGAACGTCCTGTCAGGGAATAATCCCCATTGGTTCACTGATTCTCTTATTTTTATTTGTGGTGTGTATATGTGATGTCCCACATCGGATGGGAAGGGGAACAAAACGTGCCTCATAAGGGCGTGGATACCTCTCCCTTGTGGACGCGTTTTGGGGGCGGTGGAGGCCGTTTGCCAGGAACAAAACCGTGTGCCTATGTGGTAAAGCGGACAATATTCACAAGTGGGTGCCCGAGGACATTACAAATGGTATCAGAGATGAGGCCCGATTTGGTGTGCTAGCGCGGATGCTGGGCTCCCAATGAGGGTGGACTGTGATGTGCCAATCGGATGGGGAGGGGAACGAAGCGTGCCTTATAAGGGCGTGGATACCTCTCCCTTGTGGACGCGTTTTGGGGGTGGTAGAGGCCGTCTGCCATGAACAAAACTATGCGCCTGTGTGGCAAAGCGGACAATATTCAGAAGCGGGTTCCCGGAGACATTACAGTATATTTTAGGTTATTAAAGACGTTGATTAGATCTATGTGGTTCAAACCAACAAAATCAACCAGCAAAGGAAGATCGAAATGGTAATCTAGATCCGTCTAAAACCCTGACGTTGGTCCTCTGATTCTTTTATTTTTATTTATGGTGTATAGGTTTTAGGTTATTAAAGACATTAATCTTTTTTTGGTAAGTAATTAAATTTTATAAATGAAAAAGGAAAAAGTACAGAATCAATGTTCTATCTCCAAGTGTTTTGCCAACTTGGATTTAGAACAAAGATGTTGGGTCATACCCCGAGCACCGGAAAACATGTCACAAATCGAAATAAAGTAAAGAAACAACGAAGTGAAAAGAATTACATCCACCTAAGGCCATCAACCAAGCCAGGTAAATAGTAGATAACAGTGTCCATACTTCTTCCTAACCCGCAAACAAAGCCTTTTACAGCATGTCGGTTGCATCACGGCATTTAGCATAGACCTCAGCCAAAAGCAAATATCTCCAGACTACCGTAATACATGATCAAGGCTGTAGTTGCACACCTCGTCACATGCACACCTCATCTGGGCCATACTTACCCTGGTAAAAAACAAGAAACAAAGACCAAAATAGGCAAATGCACTCCTTGGGCAAAATGCATCCAACCAAGCAAACACCAAAATCCAACCAGCAAACCACGGACACAACACCACCTGTGACGACCCGACTTTTTCCACCATAAAAAGCCGTCGTCAAAACTAATGTTTCTTATTGCCGGAGTTCTTTTATTACAGAGCCGGAGTTCATAAAGGACGGAGTACAAAATCCGAAGTTCTTTTCATTAAAGGAAACGGAGTGCCTTTCTTACTCAAAACCGGAGTGCTTTTCTTAAAACGGACGGATCTATTTGGAAGCCGTAATTCAAATTCGAAGTATGGAAAACCGGATTGCGTTTTCATAAAATTTGGATACCAAAATGCCGGAGTGAAATTCCGTACAATTCGGAGTGCTCAATTGCCGGGTGGAATTCGAACTGCTAAAATGCCGGAGTGCATTACTTGAAAACCGGAATGCTTAAAGGCCGGAGGGCATTTCCGAAATTCGGAGGCATCGAATACCGGAGTGTATTTCTTCAAGAATCCGGAGCGTTCAACTACCGGAGTGAAACTTCATAAAAATCCGGAGTGCAACAATTGCAGGAATGAAATTCGACACTTTAAAATGCCGGAGGCTTTACGTACAAATTCGGGTTCAAAATGCCGGAGATCATTTCTGAACTCCTTCCGGAGGTCTTTTCATATAATTCAGAGAAACAGTAAACATTTTCCGGAGGTCTTTTAGCGAACAGTAAGAATTTGTCGGAGACCTTTTTACGTTAAAATTTCCGGACAGTAAATCAGAGAAACAGAAATTTCCGGAGGTCTTAATATTTTTAACGAAACAGTAAATTGCCGGAGGTTCTTTTTGCTTACAATTTATCGAGGCAATGAATATCTGCCGGAGGTCAATTATCAAGGAAACAGAATACATTTGCAGGAGGTCT
>JAODPA010065170.1:0-11019 GCA_025585075.1 Nepenthes mirabilis | reverse complement strand
ATTTAAAATTTTAAATTTTAGTAATTATAATTAATTATTTAATTGACCTACTGTGTCCAGGTTTGTGACAGTAATCCTGTGCTTCCTGCCTATTGTTAGAGCATGTGGCGTTTTCTCACGCTTAACTCCGATCTTTTGAATATTGTTGACTGACGGTGCTATTTTCAACAGGAGAAGGTCATTACGTGTATGCTATGGAAGCCTCATAAGGTTTTTTGTTCGACCGCGAATGGGCTATTTGGTACGAGACCAAGGTTCAGTCCAACTGCTTATGGGCCGCTCGGTATGGGACAAAGGTTTAATCTAACCGCGTATGGGTTACTTGATACAAGACCAAGGTTTAATCCGACTGCGTATGTGCCGATTGGTATGAAACCAAGATTTAATTCGACCGCATATAGGCCATTTGGTACAGGACTAAGGTTTAATCCAATCGCATATAGGCCGCTTGGTACCAGACCAAGGTTTACTTGCAGGTGAACAAAAGCTCACCCGACTTAGAGGCAGTCTAAGTCGTCTGAATTCATACAATTTCACGCAAGCATTCATATAGAAAAAAAGAACAAAAATAGCAAAAACATGCGAATAAACAAATCATTTTATTAAACATGATACAATATTACAAGCACTCCTTACCACACGCATGACCTACCTGGGCATGGTGAGAACCTTACTAGTAGTATTTCTTCAGATGGATGGCGTTCCATGTCCTTGGAACTAGCTTGTTGTTCTAGGTTCGAATTTTATATGCTCTGTTTCGCAGAATGACAGAGACGAGGAACAGGACTTTCCAATTCGGGAAGAGTTTGATCCTATTGGTTGTCTTACCAGTTGCCTTTATATTCGTAGGACTAGATCTCCTAAATCGAGTTGTCGTGCCTTTACTTTTTTGTTGTAATACCAAACAATCTGCTATTGATAAGCGGCCATTAGCATCCTTGCTGTGTCCCGTGCCTCTTCCAGCAGGTCCAAGTGCTTTCTGAGTCGCTTGAAGTTGTCAAGCGGGTTAACTAAGATGATGGCCTCAATTCCATAGCACAGACTGAAAGGTATTTCACGCGTCAGCTCTTTTGGTGTTGTTCGGTACGACCATAATGCAGAGGGTAGCTTGTCAACTCAGGAGCACTCTACGTCCTCTAATTTGGTCTTTAGTCTGTGCAGTAAGGTTCGGTTGGTAACCTCTACCTGTCCATTTGCTTGTAGATATGCTACCGAGGTGTGAACCAACCTAATGCCCGTTGTCAAACACGATGACCTCAGGGATCCCAAATCTACAGATTATACTCTGTCGAACAAATTTCGTGGCATTCTGTTTGGTTACTCGGGTCAGTGGGATGGCCTAGACTCATTTTGTAAAGTAGTCGATACCTACTACGATGAACTTTCTTTGTCCAGACGCAATGGAAAACGGGTTGAGAATATTGAGCCCCAATTGTGCAAATGGCTAGGGTGCCTGAAGTGTCCTCAGCTCCGTAGGCAGCTGATGGTGCAGGTTGCCGTGGACTTGGCAATTCTCACACCTCTTCATGAACTACACAACACTCTTCTTCATGGTCAGTCGGTAGTACCCCTGGCGCATCACCTTGAAAGTTAGAACCTAACCACTGATGTGTAACCCACAGATACCAAGGTGGACCTCACTCAATACATAATCAGCCTCCTCCGGTGCGAGACACTGTAGGTAAGAGGTTGAGTACCCATGGTGATACGTTTTTCGTCCACAGTAGTATACTATTCGGCTGTCTTTGTTATGCACTTGGCCTCATCCGAATTTTCTGGTAGGGATCCGTCCACAATATACTTTCAATAAGGCGACATTCAGTTTTCATCGTCGAAGACTTGCATCGCTTCTTACTCTTTGATGCTGGGAGAGGTCAGGATCTCTCACATATCCCTAGAGTACTACTCCGGACTCTTCATGGCCGCTGCCTTTGCAAGTTGGTCGGCCTTGTAGTTTTTCACCCTTGGGATGTGAGCCATGTTGAGCTTGTTAAACTTTTGAATCATGCTTTTTGCCTAAGCCAGGTATTTCGCGAGCAGTGGGTTGAACGCTACAAAGCTTCCACGGATCTGGTTGATGATAAACTCTGAGTCACTGTATACGGTCACGTGCCTTGCCAGCCACGCACTCCTTGGCAAGGCACAATCCTAAGAGCAGGGCTTCATATTCGGCCATGTTATTGGTGGCTAGGAATCCCATCTTCAAGGAGTATCTTACTTCGAACCTATTATGGGTCCTCAAGATTACTCCAGTCCCACTGTCCGAGGTTGTTGATGAGTCGTCCACGTAAAGATCCCAGTCTGGCATTTCAGTCTAGTGGTCGGTGTCACCGGTGTAGCCTGTATCTGGAATTAAGGTTGTAGTCTTGACGATAAAATCAGCTAGTGCTTACCCTTTGATGGCCAGCCTGGGCCGGAACTCTATATCAAACTCACTTAATTTAATGGCCTACTTAATTAGTCGCCCTAACATGTAAAATTTTTGCAGGATACCATTCAATGGATGGTCGGTCAAGACAACTATCTGATGTGTTCGAAAGTAGGGCCGTAGCTTCCTAGCTGTAAAGACGAGTGCCAGCGCGATCTTATTGGCATAGGGGTATCGAGTCTTGGCACCGATCAACATTTTGCTGATGTAGTAAACGGTCGCTATGCGTCGGACTCTTAACAAATCAAGACAGAGCTCAGTGTCGCCTCTGAAACTGTTAAATATAAGTACAAATTCTCGCCCTCTCTTGGTGGCGTCAGGAGAGGGGGATTGACTAGGTACCCCTTCAATTCATCGAAGGAGTTCTGGTAATCGATCATCCATTGTAATCCATTCATCTTTGTCCCTCTCAAAACTTTGAAGAAAGGGAGGCACTTGTCTTCAGATTTAGCTATGAAGCGGGAGAACACTACAAGTCTCCCGGTTAGCTTTTGGACGTCTTTCATATTTCGCAGTGAGGTCATATCCATGATAACCTTTATTTTCTCAGGGTTTGCCTCGATCCCCTATTGAGAGACGATGAAATCCAAGAACCTCCCAGAGGATACTCCAAAGGCAGACTTAGAGGGGTTCAACTTTATTTGATGTGCCCAAAGCACCTCAAAGGCTTCGGCGAGGTTGCAAACATGGTCGTTGGTGGTCTTATTTTGGACAAGTATGTCGTTTACATATACCTTCATATTCTGACCAATTTGCTTTTCGAATATTTTATTCACGAGCCTTTGATAGGTGACGCCTACGTTCTTCAGATCAAAGGGTATGACCTTGTAACAGTAAGTCTCTTGGTCGGTCATAAAGGAGGTATACTCATTGTCTTTCGGGCACATCCGAATCTGGTTATACCCTGAATAGGCATCCGTAAAATTTAGCAGTTTATACCCAGATGTGGAATCCACTAGAAGGTTGATCCTCGGTAGCGGGAGCTATCCTTCAGGCATGCCTTGTTAAGATTGGTGATGTTGATGTATATCCACCACTTCCCATTACTCTTTTTAATGAAAACTAAGTTGGAGAGCCAATCCAGGTATTGGACTTTCCTTATAAATCCGACATCCAACAGATTCTTCACTTCCTCCTGGATGGCTACGAGTTTTTCGACAAAATGATTCCTCTATTTCTGTTTGACGGGCTTTCGACCGAAATTGAGGCCCAACTTGTAGACCATTACTTTGATCAGGATCCCAAGCTTATTGCGGGGGTCCAGGGCAAGACGTTTATATTTTGCCTTAGGAAGCTGATTAGCTGGTAGTGTGAGGGTCCGACAAGCGAGCCCCTTATCTGTGTACATTTCTCCAAGTTGTCCAGATCCAAGGGAATGAGGTCAGTGGCCTCGCCAAACTGTGCCTGCTTCAGAGTTGCTTCATCGTGATGGTCTAGGTCTTCTGTTGACTTGTCAATGCTATTCTAGATGACCTGGGGTAGATAGTACGTCCGACCAGTCACCTAGTCGCCCAATACTTCACCGATACCACATGGTGTCAAGAACTTCATTTTTAGATAGGGTATCAATGTCATGCTCCGCACACCGCGAGGCATGGTTAGTCGATTATTACGTTGTACACTGAAGGTAAGTCGACATCCAGGAAGATGAGTGTGCGGGACGTTGTCCTGAGGTACATGCCCAAGGTGACTTCCAGTTGGATGGTCCCTTAGATGGCCATTGGTTCATTATCCAATCCATAGAGTAGCCCTTCGGCCAGCTTCAGTTAACTCTTCTTCAGACTAAGTTTGAATAAGCGTCAAGATAAAATAAATCACGTAAACTTCATTATCTATAAAAACTCATTTCAGCTGGTAATCTACATTACCATCTGAAACGTGAGTGGATATAACCAGGGGTTAGTATGGGGACATACTAAAACTAATGACATTATCTTCTACCTTTGGCTTCTTATTCTCGTCAGCCTCTCCTGGCAGTCTGGATTGTGGGTCTTGGGTGGCCTGGCAGTCACCATATTAACCACTTCAGCCGTGACTGGGTTCCTTGGTTACTGCTGCTCTAGCTTGTCTTTGCCCGCTAGATTGAGATTTTGACCCGAGTTCCTTAAACATTTGGTGAAGTGGCCTCTTCGAATCAATTCCTTAATTTCCTTTTCCAGAGTCCTACAATCTTCCATACTGTGGCTTGGAGATCGATAGAAGTCATAGTATTTCGTCTAATCTCCTCCCTCTGCTTTGGCCACTTCAAGAACTTTTCATCTCTGATCTGCATGAGAACATTCACCCGGGAGTCATTCAGAGTGGTCAGGTGTATAGGCCTGAACTCCTTCCGCGCAGTCTGCTCTGTCCTGGGCTACTTTTGGTAGGGGTTGTCATGGCCCCGTTCTTCCTCTTTCTGTCCGTCGACCCAAGGCATGGGTGTTCCACCCATTCCAGGTTCTTTGCCTCGTTAGCCTCCTCCAATGTTATGTACGCTCTAGTGACAGACTTGACCTCCCAGAAGGTTTGTGGGTCCTTAAGGGCAAAATGTTTAAAAAAGTTACCCGGCCCCAAGGTAAAAATGAAGCTGCTTAGCTTCACCTTATTGGTGAGTTTGGGTATTTTTTGGGTCTCAGTGGTAAACCACCCTAGTAACATCTTTAGATTCTCGCTTAGCCTTTGCTTAATGTGGACGAGGTGCTAGGGCTGCTTCTTTTCTCAGTGGTTGGAGGCATATGCACCAAGAAGCTATCAGTGAGGCCCGAAAACTCCGAATTTAATTTGTTGGCAACTGATAGAACCAAATCCGAGCATCCCCCTTTAGAGTAAGGGGAATTGCTAGCACATAGCAGCCTCCTCTAGGCCCTAGAAGCTGAGCAAGGTGTGTAAGTGGTCAAGATGATCCACAGGATCAGTGATCCCATCATATGGTTCTAGGGTCAGCATTTTAAACTTCGGAAGGAGTGGCTAGGTTTGGAACTCCATGGTGAAAGGAGACCTTTTTAGGTCAAAGGAGTGCTTGTCGACTTCTCCTTTGAACACACGCCTCTATATCTTGTCAACTTTCTCCTCTACTTGTGAGAATGTTGTAAAGCTTTTTGTATTGAGGTAGGTCCTCAATTTCGAGTGTCCGATCGAGTAGGGTGGTGACGGCTAGCTGCTACCACTGGCTGGTTGAGTAATGCAAAAGGCTCCTTCTTGGACCAAGGGACTTTGCTTATCATAAGAATAGTACGGATTTCTTCATTCCAAGCTTTCCTCCGGGGTCCCATGGCTCAGCAATCCTTCCAGCCTGGAACAGCTTCTGGCATTAGAGGTTGCCAGGACATTAGAGTTACCAAAGTGTGTGGCCTTCTTGGCTGACTTTTTTTTCTCTGGCCTCCATGCGTGGACGCTGGGGTGTGGGCAGAGTAGGAGGGAGCCCCCAGCCTTTGCCTTCCTTTGTGGACGCAAAGTGCGTGGAGCATCCAAGACATGCTGTTTATCGCTCAACCATAGCTAAGATGATGGGGGCTAGTTGCTCTTTCGCCCGGCTACTCGTGGAGGGGTCGTTGCCAGAGGAGGTGACATCTTTGGCCAAATTGCTAGGTTGGGCTCTTGTATTTACCATGTTTGTTAGAAAAATAGTGGTAAGGCCTTTCATTTAACTTCTCACAGATGGCGCCAATTATGAGTCATAGATTTGAGTCTTTGACGAAATCGGGTTTAATTGGGTCTCAGGTTCGTGTTAACGTGGGTCCCGTTCTTCGTATTGCTTAGCTTGGATCTTATACACCATAACCAAAGGCGAGAATTCAGAGAAAAATAGCAGGATTCGCTCTCCTATTTATCCTTCGATACTTAAATCTGTTATCCTTCTTCCGAAATAAAGAATGCAAAAATAGAATTTATTGGGAATGTTGTAGGAAAGGAAATTTATGAGTTTAACTCGAAGGGGCGCTCGGTGTGGAGCGGCTTTTGTGATGGTGCACCCGTGAAGAGCAACTTTCGGTGGTGCGCTATGTGGAGTGGCTTTTCTGGCTACTGGGTTTGCGGACAGTGAATAGTGGGAAAAAGAATGGCGCTTGATTTGTTCAAAGGTGGGGTTTCCTATGTCAGTTTGAACACTGAAGTGAGCGTGCCTCTAGAAATGTGTCTTCAGGGTTTTTTTATAGCCATCCAACTTCACCATTCTTCCTTAGGTGGTCAGGCTGGCTGCCAACAACCTGGAGAGGTTTCCTTCCAACCGGAGAGAAGATGCTAGTGCTATTTAGGGCAACAATGATTGGAAGAAAGGATCCCTTCCTATTTTTGCAGAGATGTCGTGTGCGGTAAATATTGGGGTTTCCTTCGTGGGATATGCACTGAGTTGGGGACTTTCATTCCAAAGAAGATTGCAATCTGGGGAGATACTCCATATTATGACCAGTTAAGGCAGGCAATCTCTTGCATGCGGGAACAAGGTCATGGGCCGAGTCCGGTTTAGGCTGCATCCGACTTTCTAAAAGTCAACTTTGGTTAATTGGCACGTTAACTATTCACTAGGTTAGTGGGTCGCACTTTTCCTGGGCTGATAACCTTTTTTAGGCAAGCCTGTTTCAGCCATTCCCATTAGGACCTATAGAGTATTGAGGTTTCAGAAATTGATATGTGTCGAATATTAGAGAATTGCAAGAAGAAATCGTGAATGAAACTTATCAATCTAAGTGCACTATCTGTGAGGATCGGGTTATTAGAATAAAATAACCGAAATAGATAGTTGGCCATTTAGAAAGAGTAAACCAGCTGAGCAGTATAGTTGATCGAAATAGATAGTTGGCTATTTAGAAAGAGTTGATCGGCCGACCAAGATAGTTGACCAAATTAGATAATTGGCCGTTTAGAAAGAGTTAACCAGCCGAGCAAGATAGTTGGTTGGAATAGACAGTTGGCCATTTAGAAAGAGTTGACCAGCCAAACAGAATAGTTAACCGAAGAAGATTGAAAACAAAAATGAATTATTGACTAGTTTAGAGAGTTGTTTGGAATAAGTATGTCTGTCAGTTTTGGTTAGATATTTAGACTTTACCATAATAAGTAATTTATTCTCACCTGCTCTCAACAACTCCGTTGAATTCAGAACCTTTTAGAAAAGAGAAGTACTAGAGTAGATGACTGACCGTTACCTACTCCCAACTTATCTGTTTGCCTATAAATATTGGGTAGGAGAGAAATGAGAGAAATTTTGGGAGAAAAGGGCACGAGGGAGAAGAAAAGAGAGAGAGGAAGAATTTACAGGTTAACTTGAGTAAGGAAGTTTTAGAGCAGGTTAAGGCAAGTGTGCACCAAGCTTCGTTTTCCTTACCAATATTTTTGCTATCTCCATTTAAATCGTTCTATAACGTTGCATGATTTCTAATCCTTGCATGACTTCATAAACAAGTTTGCATAATTAAAGCATGAGTAGTATGATCTGGTATGTTTCATGTTCGAATTATGCTCTGAATATTTCAAGTTCATGTTCATAAATAAACATATGAATTTTGTTATGAATTATTTAAGTTTACCGGACAACTTATCAAAAATTTGGATATCTGAAAATTTATTGAAGATTTGAAAATGAGATGACCTTTGAAGAATGATAACCAAGGCTAAAGAAAACAAGAACCTGAATCTCTTAATTTAATTAGAAATTAGTAAGCAACTGGACCAAGAATTGTTCAACATGTAATATTCTCTAGCATACCTTAGGATTTATAATGGTAATAGAGGTTGACTCCGTCCATAGAGTAATATGTAGTCTGCCTTCTTCAAGGCATTACGATGGAGGATAACAACTAAGAATATGTTATCATCCTGTCCTTGAGATGTAAATGAGGAGGAATTCATGATGATGCTGTCTTCGGACTAAAGCTAAGAATATGTGATTGTTCTATCCTTATGATGTAAATAAGGAGGAATTTCATGATGATACTGTCTCCGGACAACTAAGGCTTTAGATGGTGTGGAGTAAATACAATCCATTCTTGATTATTCGCTCTCTTATGTAGTAGAGTCTATTAGCCCTGATCCCTCAAGATGATAAGAAAATTATTCTAAAAGACAAGAAATTTTAAGTTGTTCCATAATATTTAGCAAAAATATTAAATATTAAATTTGGTTCTTTTTACCATGTATCGATGGCTTTTACTCTGACCTCCGTCGCAAATTTTCTCATATATAATTGCATCATTATATACCTGTGTTATCCATATGCATGTTTTATATACATATGTTTTATATAAATAAGTTGGTATGTTTATGTTTTACGGTACCTTATTGAGCTATTGACTCACCCATTATTATTTTTTTACCCTTAGATGACCAATAAATTATGCTAGATAAGAAAAAGTAAAGTTGAACGGCCTAGATAGGCAGGAGGGTTGATTGGGATTTATGTAGCAAGGTATGTCCGATCTTGATGTATTTTTGGGTTGCTTTAGAAAAACCTTATATAATGACTCTACAGTGTAAATATATGGATACTTAGATACTTTCACTGAATTTTTATGGTTTAAAGTGATTTTGGTTCCTAGTGGTATCTCATACGTCTTTTAGTGATATATACATATTTATGTATATAGCCGATCGACCTAGTCAAGTCCGATTAGTTGATTGGCCGTCTATAATCCTGTGCGCACGAATAGTATTATAAGTCCACCTGATTATGTTTCTCTTAGGCCAAGTGATTTTTTGGTTGTGTGCTCGTGTGTATGATTATTGGCGAAAGTCATATAGTGGATTATGACCCGTTCTATCACAAAATTGTATCAGAGAGAAAATATGCCTTAATGTTGATTGATCATCAAGCGGGAGCTTAAGTTCAATCCGGGTGAAAGTAGGACAATGGTAGTTAGAGGTAGATAAAGAATTGAGATTAATAACCCTTAAGGACTGTAGTATAATTTAAGAACCAAGGTATAGAGTGTATTAAGCTCGAGGGTTTAATATTTAAATGCATTGAATAATTGATAACTCCTTTTCTCTAATCCGAATACATTGAATTGATTAATATTGTGATTATTTTGGTTATAGGATAATATTATGGCTCATAGAAGAAGAATTACTCGATGAGGTACTAGTACCCCTCAAGATTGAGAGGCTGAATATTTAAACCTGTTAGGTAGGATAGAAACGATGGAGTAGCGGCATGCAGCTCCGATTCCTGCCCTTAACCTAGTTCCAGTTAATCCTGAACTAACAGCATATGAAAGGTTTACAGTTGAGTGGGTGCCTGAATTCCTGGGTGAACCAGACCCAATAAATGCAGATATTTAGATTCGGAGATTAAAGAAGATATTTACTATTATTAGATGTTCTGATCGAAAGAAGGTTATTTTTACAGCATATAAGTTAGAAGGAGAAGCTGACAGTTGGTGGACAATGAAAAAAATGGTATTGGGTGTACCTAAAGAAGAAATTTCTTGGGAGATATTTATAGAGGTTTTTATTGAAAAGTATTTTCCTTCTAACCTCCAGGATCAAAAGGAAGAGGAGTTCATGCAACTTAAGCAAGGGAGCCGCTCTATAGCTAAGTATGATGTGAAATTTGCTGAGTTATCTCGGTACGCATCATATATTGTGGAAAATGAGTCAATGAGTGCTAAGAAATTCCAACAATGATTGAGGGATGATATTAGGAAATAGTTGGTGACACAGAAGCTTCAGACTTACACTGGGATATTAGACAGGGCACTGAAATATAAAAAGGAACTTGAAACTCAGAAGTTCTTTGCTAAGATGGTCGCTACTAGGACGAGTTATAGTACAAGATTCGGTTCAGAAGCCCCAGGACCTTCTAAGAATGGGAAGGCGTCAGATAAAAGGAAAAGTAACTCTGAAATTCAGTCAGTTATAGTGTCTAGTTTTCAGGCTTCAGTAGCAAATTGTAACCATTGTGGGAGGAAGCATTTTTGGAAGACTTGCTTTGAAATGATGGGGGCATGCTTTAATTACGATGAGTCAGGCCATCGGATCAACGATTGCCCGTAACCTAAGAGGCTGGAACTGTCACAAATTTTCTCCTATGTACTTGCATTGTTATATGCCTGTGTTATCCATGTATGTTATATATATATATGTTTTATTAAACGAGTTGGTATGTTCATATTTTATTGTACCTTGTTGAACTATTAGCTCACATCTTATTGTTTTTTTACCCTCAGATGACCAAAAAATTATGTCGGATGAAAAAGAGTGAAGTTGGACGGCCTAGATAGGCAAGAGTGCTGATCGGGATTTATATAGTAGGGCATGTCCGATCTTGATGTATTTTTGGGTTGCTTTGGAAAAACTTCGCATAATGACTCTACGGTGTAAATATATGGATACTTAGATAATTTCGCTAATTTTTTATGGTTTAAAATTATTTCTGTTCCTAGTGACATCTCATACGTCTTTTAGTGATATATACATATTTATGTATATGGCTAACTGACCTAGTCAAGGCCGATTAGTTGACCGGCCGTCTGTAATCCTGTGTGCACAAATGGTATTATAAGTCCACCTGATTATGTTTCTCTTGGGCTAAGGTGATTTTTCCGGCTGTGTGCGCGTGTGTGTGATTCTTGGCGGAGGTCACATAGTGGACTATGACCCATTTCGTCACAAATGTA
>JAODPA010065161.1:0-11020 GCA_025585075.1 Nepenthes mirabilis | reverse complement strand
ACAAAAACAGCATACCGAATTTAACAAAAATAAGAACTTTGTTTAAACCTTAGCCAAATATTCAACATCATCGTCTTCTCTCTTTTTTCTATTTTTTCTCGTGCAACGCTCCTTATAATGAAAATGAACTCTCTTCTCTTTCTAAAAATCACCTAAGATTTTTATATCCAATAACAGTGTATGTGCAGCCTTTGATTGCCATCAAATGCTGCCCCATTAGCCCAAGCATATGTGTTCATTTAAGTATACCTAAACTAGGTCCATTCTAGTATCTACATATATGTGCCCCTGAGACGCCCCATCAAACGTTGATACTTTTATCCTATGCATAAGCCGCTTGTTTCTAAGTTTTTTAGACACCGTTTTTCACACCATTTAATCATTGACTTATATGACCTATCGCATAAAATCAGGTAAACTTCTAAATAAATTGTTCAATGATAATAAGATTCAAAAGAAAAAGATCTAAAATCCAACTACCGGTAGTATCAGTGGCGGACAGCAAGGCCGGTGGTGTAGTGGCCAGTGTCAGTGCCCACCATTGGATTGGGGAGTACCCATTTTTTTAGTCAAGAAATAAACATTAAAGCTTCTCATGTTAGTTTCCATCACTTCTTAGTGATAACAAATTTCCAAAAATTACTACTATAACAATTCAAAAATTTACTTATTCATTTAAGAATTATTGAATTTTAAAGTTGGATACATTTTAATTTGAGATATTATATGTTTTGGGTGATGCCATAGATAGGATCTAATTGTTAGACTCATCTGGTATGATTTTATCTTTGAAAAACATCTCAAATGAAACAAAAAAGCTTATCACTTGTGAGTTGAAAATAATCATTTTATTCGGCCAATATATGACAACCCACTCTCACAACACAAATCCTAATGAAGAAATAATCATAATACTATAATACAGGATGTTATTATGTATTTCAAAATATAATATTATTATTAAATTTTGATATCAGTTTTATTGCAATTTGAGTATTATTTGTTTCAGAGAAAGACATAAGACGTATTTGATTACTAGTTCAACCCTGTACGATTTTTTTTGAAAAACGTATAAACAATCATTTTACTCAACTAATATAAGATAGTTCATATCCTTAGGAAAAATAGAAATCAATTAAAATTTAAGGTAATCACCCAATACTCCCCAAGGGCAATAAAACTTAATTAAAATTTAAATATAAAGATAATGACCCAACTAACATAAGATAACCACCCAAGGGCGTTTTTTAAACCACTAGACACAGAACTTCGTCTTTTTGCGCTCTCCCACGCGCGTGATGTGCACTTTCGTGCTGCCAATACGCTAAACTATTGCCTTGAGCATTCCCTTGTCTAGCTCCTTTATCATGTTGGTTAAAGGGTGATTTTGGGGGATTTTGCTTGATTTGGGATTAGAATGTGATTACCCATAACTTAGGCTTGTTAATTTATCGATTGGGTATCCAAATTTATGATTTTATATGAAAATTCACTCGAGGAGACCCTAGCTAGCACCCAAACCCCGTTTAAGTTTCGATTTGGAGTTTAATGCATAAAATGACTTAGGATTATGAATACCCATTCCATGAATTTGATAAATTACCCATTGGGTGTCCGAAATTTCGAGAATTAACTGATTATGTGAATCCGGATACTGTTCACGTGCACTGTTCACGAGTATTGTTCACCCACAGATATTGAACGATAATTTGCATAATTTTTCCATGCTTAAATGTTGATTAAGTGATATGCATATTTGTATAAGTTGGATTGAATAATCCGGAAGCTTTGACATGTGCGATTGTGAAGAAAATTTGTATCCGAAAACCCTTAAAGTAAATTTGCTCTTCGATGGTATGAATTCTAAATCTTCTCTATGCATATGAAATTCGTATATAAACAAAGTCGTGAAAAGATTTAAAATCCACAAGCAAGATAATAAGTATACGAACATTCGGAGGAAAATTTCACATTTGAAAATTTAATAGATTTATTCTCCCAAATGGAGAAATTTATGAAATAAGTTTAGTGGATCCTCCCTCAAAAGAATAAGTATTCATAAAATTAGGACTCGGATTCATATTTTAAAGGATAATGTCCTTAGGCATGCTACTAGTGTGGCAGTGAAAACTCAAGAAATTGTCATAACCGCGTATTATAGTAGGTGATACTATTGACATGCCTTAGGACGTTACGGTGGTAATCGGGGATAACTCCATCTATGGGACGATACATGATCCGCCCTTCCTCCGGGCGTTAATTTTTGAGGACAGAAATTTTGAATCAACCTACCTTTCAGGGGCTAAATTTTGGGATCAGCCTGCCAGAGGGATGTCAATTTTTTAGAAAGTCACAACTTCTGAACTTTTGACTTTTGGCTGTGTAGAGTGAATACAATCTATCCTTAATTATACACTTCCTAAGCCGGTAAGGTCGACTGGCCCGAGCCCACAAACATGAATAATTATACTTAATCTTCATTTTAAAGAAAATAAAAATAAAAGAAAAGAAGTAAATTATATTCCAAGCATATCCGTTCAAGTTCATATTTATGCATCTCCTTCATGCTCATATAATCTCTTTCTGCTTAACTTGTTTATATTATTTACTACTTTGAATATAACTATATTTGTTGAACTGTTAGCTCACTCTTACTTCTTTTTTCTAGATGAGATCCACGAGCTAACGCCCGATTAGAAAATTAAGGAGAAGGATTAGCTAAGGCAGTTGGCTAGATTTCGAGGACTTAGAATCCAGAATATGGATTAGTGTTACGTTATGTAAATAGCTGATTGAGTGTTATATTATGTATTGAATTTCAATATGGCTTATTGTTTAATTATTATGGATCATTGTTATGCTTTCGTAGTCTATTTATGGACATAGAATGCTTCCGTAGGTATAATGTTTGAGTTTTGTAGAAATTCTTAGAAGGCATCTCTTATAGATCCAATATAATAGTAGAGATACTGTGTTGGAATAATAGATGATATGATATTTGTGGATCCTATATATATGTTGTTGAGTAAAATTTGAAGTCTGGTCATTATATGCTTTGTGCAGGGTTGTTTATACAAGTTGTATGTATGATTTTTGTCCACTTTTAAAGAAAACTCTACCCGATTTTTTTGTAAAAATTTTATATTATTTAAATTACAAGTATTAGTTTTATGTGATTATTGATGGAGGTTATTAGAAAAAAAATAACTCATTCTGTCACAGACATTGTTCGGACAGTAGTCCGGTGGTTGTCGTAGTGGGTCCCGTGATTTATTTATTTTGTCATGCCCTAGTTTGAGATCAATTAAATATTATGGTATTATTATTATAGAATTTTATTTTTAGTAAATTTTATTGATTAGACTTTTTTTAGTTTCAGTTCATGACAATTGTAGTATCAGAAAGAGTATTTAGGAGAGGCCTTTTCAGTCAATTCTTAAGAAGGTAATTGATTAAATATGTTTAATGATATGTGATTTTCATGGCAGACAATCGAAATTCGTGTTGTGGAGGTTTAGACTCGAACCGGGAAGATGACTATATAGCTATGATGGATCGCATGAGTGACATTATGGATAGGATGATTCAGTGCCAAGATCATGATATGATTGCCATGGGGAGGATGGCAGAGCAGGGGCAGGGGTAAGGCAAGATTCCCTTTGACCAGTTCAAGAGTGAATTCGCCCTGAAATCTTTGGGAGAGTTCGATCCAATCAAAGCAAAGATTTGGCTTTAGAGTGTGGAGAGAGCAGGTGAGGTTATTGGCTGTCCAGATGATGATAAAGTTAAATTTGTTGCCTATAAGTTGAAGGGCAAGGCCAGTCGGTGGCGGGCCACTCAGTGCCATATTTTAGGATTAGAGAACGAGCAGATTTCTTGGGACATGTTTTAGGTGGTAATTCTGAAGAAGTTCTTCCCATCTAACATCTAAAAAATTAGGGAAGATGAATTTAGTCAGTTGAGATAAGGGAATAAGATTGTGGCCAGGTATGATACAAAATTTACGAAACTATCTTGATTTGCTTCTTATGTTGTGGGAGATGAGGCCCGGAGAGCCTAGAAATTGCTGTAAGGACTACAAGATTTAATTCGAAAGTAGCTTGTACCCCTCCATCTTCAGACTAACAATGAAGTGTTGGATTAGGGTTTACTGATCGAGTAGAAGTAGCTTCGGGAAAAATATTTTGAGAGGAGGCCAGAGTATTGAGGTTAAAGTTTGAGAGGTGGAGGCTCCTATTCAACGTCTAAAGGACAAGACAATGGGAAATCAATCGGGGTAAAGTCATCACCGCATAAGCCCCGATTCACGAGATCAATGTGCGAGTTTTGTGGAAAGAATTACGTCAGAAGAATGTGTTTCCACCAGAGCAGAGCTTGCTATAATTGTGGCTAGATGGGTCACCTGGTGAAGAATTGTTCTGCTTCTCCGAGGCATTCGGATAGGAGAACAGTGATTCCCGACTAAGCTTTTACAGCGATTGCATGAGACGCCAGAGCAAATCTATTAGTTATGGTAGGTAATATACGAATATTTGATTCTTTGGCACATGTATTGATTAATCTTAGGATTATGGAATCTTTTCTAGCCCCTAGATTTGTGTGGTACTTATGTGTGCCCCCTCAGTATTTAAAATGTGCTTTGATGGTATCCACCCTGATGGGTAAGTCTCTATTTACTAATATTGTGTATCCTCAGTGTACCATTTGAGTTTGTGAATATGAATTATTTGCGAATTTGATTTTGTTTGACTTGTCAAACTTTGAGATCATTTTGAGAATGAATTGACTGGCGTGCTATCATGCCATTATGGATTACTTTAGCAAGACAGTTTTATTCTACATCCCGAGTTATGAGTCTTTCAAATTTTAAGGTAGAGTTGGAACGGAGATAATTAGACTAATGTCAATGCTGCACGCTAGTCATTTGATGAAATATGGGTGCCGAGTTTATTTAGTATAAATGGCCACATCTAAGAGTCATTCTATGGCCATTAAGGATATTTCAACTGTTTGTGAATTTAAAGATATTTTCTAAGAGGATTTGCCTGGATTAACTCCAAATTTGGAGATTGAATTTGTTATTGATGTCGTGCTAGGATTGACACCTATTTTGAGGGCTCCATACATAATGACCTTATCTGAGTTGAAGGAGTGAAAACAGTAATTATAGGATTTGTTTGAGAAAGGTTTCATTGAGCCTAGTGTATCATCGTGGGGTACCTCGGTGCTATTTATAAAGAAGAAAGATGAGTCGATGAGATTATATGTAGATTATTAAGCGTTGGATAAGATTACAATCAAGAATAAGTATCCCCTCCCGAGGATAGATGATTTGTTTGATATGTTACAAGGAGTTTAGGTACTTTCTATGATTGATCCGCATTTGGGGTATCATCAATTGAAGATTAAGTGGGAGGATGTTCCTAAAACAGCTTTCAGGATGTGGTACTGCCATTATGAATTTCTAGTGATGTCATTTGCGTTGACAAATGCACTAACATCTTTTATGAATTTGATGAACTGAGCTTTTCAGTTGTATTTGGATCAGTTTATAATTATTTTTATTGAAGATATTTTGATTTATTCAGGAAATTTTTAGGAGTATGAGGTTTATTTGAGAATTACACTGCAAATTTTGAGAGAAAGGCAATTATTTACTAAATTGAGCAAGTGTGAATTTTGGTTAGAGAAAGTATCATTTTTGTGAAATATTATTTCTAAAGACGACAAATCTATAGATCTGAAAAAAGTGAAAGTGGTAGCTAATTAGGAGAGGCTGACTAATGCTGTGGAGGTACAGAGTTACTTGTGGTTGGTTGGATATTATAAGCAATTTGTGAAAAATTTTTTAAGGATTATGATGCCTTTGACGTGATTGATGTAGAAGTAGATAGTTTTTATTTGAGATGATGATTGGAAAGGAACTTCCAAGAATTGAAGAATAGATTGACATCGACACTGATTTTGTCGATCCTTGATGTATCTAGTAGACTTGTGGTGTACTGTGATATTTTCAAGAAGGGCTTGAGTTATATATTCATGTAGTATGGTCGGGTGATTGCCTATGAGTCAAGGCAATTGAAAGTTCATGAGTAAAATTATCTTACCCACAAATTGGAGTTAGAGGCTGTGATATTTGCCTTAAGGATTTTGAGATATTATTTGTATGGAAAGAAGTTTGTGGTTTATTCAAAGTATAAAAGCTTGAAGTATTTGTTTTTATATAAAAAATTAAATATGTGGTAACACACTTGGATGGACATGCTTAAGGATTATAATTGTGAAATCTAATATTAGTTAGAGAAAGCGAATATGGCTGCCGATATTTTGTGTCGAAAGTTTTCGGGTTTGATAGTTTATTAGATGATCAATGAATGAGAGATGTTGGATGGAATGAAAAGTTGAATTATTCGATTGCATTCCTATGGGTTGAGGATAATATTATTATATCTCCAAGTGTAGCCTGTGATTTTGGAGAAAATTAACAAAAATCAAATAAGCGACCTATATTTGATAGAGATTGCTAAAGATTTAGGCAATGAGTTGTTGGAAGATTTTAATATACAGGCTGATGGGATTCTTCTCTTTTAGAATAAGATTTGTGTTCTAAACATTGAGGAGTTGAATGAAGAAATTTTAAATTAGCCCCATAAATTAAGATATACGATTTACCCTAGAGTGAACAAAATGTGTCAAGATATGAGGAAGATCTTTTGGTGGCAAAATATGAGACAGGAGATTACGGCTTATGTGCCAAGGTACATTGTATGTCAACAGGTGAAAGCCGAGTATAAGAAACCTTCAAGATTTTTGCATCATTTGTCGATTTTCAGTTGGAAATGGGAGCACATCATGATAAATTTTGTCTCAGGATTGCCAAAGACGGCGAGGAATATGGATGTTATTTGGGTGATTGTGGATAGATTGATGAAATTGGCTCATTTCTTATAGGTCCGATAACATATTTGAGGGATTAGTTGATCCGTTTGTATATTAATGAGATTATAAGGTTGCATAATATTCTAGCTTCGATAGTTTTCAATTAAGATCCGAGATTTGTGTCGAAATTTTGAAAAAGTTTGTATAAGGGGCAGGGTACCAAGTTGAGGTTTAGTGTGGTCTTTCACTTGTAAATAGACGGCCAATCTGAGAGGACCATACAAATATTAGAGGATATGTTGAGGGTATTGGGTTTGGAGATGAAAGGCAATTGGAATAATTATTTGCCCCTTACCGAATTTGTTTATAATAATAGTTATTAGTTGAGTATCGGGATGGCATCTTTTGAGGCTTTAAATAGATAGAGATGTAGGTCTCCTATGAATTGGAAAAAGATTGGTGATCGTAGGTTATTGGGCCCTGATGTTATTCAGTACACTTTTAAGAAGATCAAGATTATTTAAGATTAGCTGCTTGTGGCTCTGAGTCGCCCAAAGAGTTACATTAATAAGAGCAGATCTGATTTGAGGTTCAAGGTAGGCGATCATATGTTCCTAAAAGTATCTCCCAAAAAAGGAATTTCGAGGTTCTGAGTGAAGGGTAAATTGAAGCCGAGATTTATTGAGCCGTTTGGGGTTTTTACAGTGAATCAAAGAGGTGGCCCATAAATTAGCTTTGCCTTTAAGTTTGGCAGATTGCCACAGTGCGTTTCATATTTCTATGTTGTGGAAATATGTATATGATCTTTCGCATATGATTGAGTTTGAGCCGTTACAAATTGATGAGAATTTGTCTTATGTTGAGGTTCCAATTCAGATTTTGAAGAAAAAGAATCAATTGTTGAGAAATAAGGCTATCTTGTTGGTTAAGATACTTTGGAGAAATCATTCGGTTGAGGAAGTAACGTGGAAGCATGAAGATGAGGTCCGGGAGAAATATCCCTACCTCTTTGAAGATCGAGGTACATAAATTTCGAAGACAAAATTTTTATAAGAAGGGTAAAATTGTAATACCCAGATCAACTTTTGATTTATGTTGGATGTGTTTGTTATTTGGGTTAATTAGATGTGTTGAAATTAATTGTATTTAGTAAAATTTAAAAGATATTCAGAGTAGGGGCTGACGTCTGAAGCGTGCCCGAGTGGTACGTGAGCGTCATTTGCTGTGGACTAGTGCCCAAGGTGCACCCGAGGCTATACTCGAGCACCAAAAGCTGCAGACTAGCACTCGAGGCCCACTTAAGTTGGCACTTGAGTGTTATTTGGGCTACAAAAGTGGAGCAATGGACATTGTTCGTCATTCGCATGGGAGGAAGTTAGAGAGGAGAGAGAGAGGTGAAGGAAAAGGAGAGAGGAAGAAGAGAAAGGATAGATTGGTGCATCATTTTATCAGATCTACTTCGTATATGGTTGATGCAAATATCTATATGCCCTATCTTTGGTCTATTCCATTATCTGATAAATTTTATATTTATTTTGGATGTTTAACTTTCGTACATGTTATTTTCATTTAGCCAACGTGTTTCCTTTGTGCATGTGTAACATTTTTTTCGATCATTTCGAGGTTTCATTCTGGATTTGTAAATATTTGAGGGTTATACTATTTTATAAAAAAATGGGTACAATATTTAAAATTGTATATTTTTGTATCAATATATTTGTATGAAAAAACTTATGAAACCTGCATGGGCAATATATTAGTACTCATACATCCTTGCTCAGGGATTGAGATTGCTACCTTGTAATACAGTTCAATATGTGATTTATGACACCTCTCCCAATGGGGAGACTATATTCCCGATAAGGAAATTATGTGACTCTATTTTCCGCAGGCACGAAAAAACTTTATTTGTAAATGACCTACTCCGTTTGTATTTTAATGAGAGTCATCATAAGTAAATTGAACGAAAACTAATATATATACTAAACTTAAATATTGCATCCAAAACCACGGGTGGTAAAATATAATGAGTAAATTTCTTATCTATAAGAGACAAAGTACATAGATGGCTCTATACATGGGTTCAAATAATGGTTGATATGGTTTAATATTATTGAAAGTATGTGTAACAATTTCTCAATTTGGTCTTAATCTTTGATTATCCAATTTTGCACATGCTTTATATTTCTATATGAATTTATATTTAAATTTTGGTTTGAGATTCATAAGTTTATCCCCAATTGGGATTTGGACAATCTCATACATTTGGATATGTGATTTTTTCGTAAACATGTTTCGATTTATATGATTTCATCTCGGTTTTTATTTATTCGTATGTGATTTGGATCCAAATTTTAACTTGTTTAGTTACATTTTGTATGGATGTGACTTGGATTATATGATTTGGTTTTGTATCACGATTTGTTATGAGTATACTCCGATGGGACTATATTTTGATTCGGACTATAATTTGAGTATGAGACTACCTTATGACTTTTGCTATTGGACTTTTAAATTTGTGTATTTTACCTATTTTGATTATATTTATGGACATTTTCACTGATTTCAAATATTCTAATTTATTGTATAATATTATATTTACTAAATTTTAGGCTCACGTTTTCTATTTGTTATCATTTTAGAGTAGATAGTTTGGATATTGTGTAGGAGATTGGACAAGATTTGATCACCATTTGATTATTTTGGTGACTTTAGTTCTATCTCCAGACTTGATATGTATTAGATACATTTTTGGTATTTGGTGTGGCTGAGTGTATGCCCTCGTTTATGTATTGAGACTAATTGGGTAGTATATTTTGGGCATTATGGCTATGTTACAGTTTGTCACCTCCCCTTACAGTGTTTCTAGAGCAAGTCATATGAATGATATTGTCAAGACAGTTATCCGATGTGATCTTGTACGGATTATAGTTATCATATTGGGTCCTGTGGTTTATTTATGTTGTCATGCCAGAGTTTGAAATTAGTTGATCTAATTAGTGTTATAATTATGAAATTTTATTTTTTTTGAATTTATTGATTAGACCTATTTTGGTCTAGGTTCGTGATATAATCTATACACAACCACATATTCCCATCTTTCTTCTTTATAAACAGTACTGGAGCACCTTATGGGGACACATTTGGCCGAAGAAAACCTTTCTCCATTAGTTCTTGCAATTGCTTCTTCAATTTCTTGAGTTCTAACAATGTCGTTTCATAGGAGGCCTTTAATATGGGCACCGCTTTAGGCATGATCTCGATTTTAAATTCAATCTCTTAATTTGGTAGTAGCCCTGGAAGATCTTCTGAAAAAATATCCTCAAATTCTCATGTCACGAGTATTTCCTATTCCAAAACACTATAACTCATAATGGTAATCATGTATGCAAAATAGGGTTAACGTTCGCTCATCATCAAATGATAAGTATATAGTATAGAAATCACGTATGATGACTATTTTTTTGTTATTTCTTGAAAGTAAAAAGGTTCACAACTCAGGATCAAAAAATGCACTTGCTTATGGGAATCATATATGCTAGTACGACAATTAGCTAACCAATCAATATCTAGAATTACATCAAAAATTATGTTTATCCAACAAAATTAAATCTACCACTAATTGTAATCTATTGATCCAAATACTGCACTTAGGGTACATAATATCTGTTATCAATGAAAATCCCGTAAGTGTTGACATTACTAATGAGAAATCTATAATCTTTGAGAGTGGTAACAAATGACGGACAAATTTAAAAAAATACAAATGAATGCATTGACCCCTAATCCAAAAATACACGAGTTGAAATTTTAAAAATTATAAATTTACCTTCAACTATCAATAGTGATGCATTTGCATCTTAGGCTGTCACTACAAAAACCCTTCCCAAAACACTTTGTTTCATCACCGTCTACCTTAAGGGATATGAGCTGTCATGAACCCAAACTAAAACAAGTCTGAATAATAAATCAATAAATCCAAAATAATATAGATAAATCCCAAATTCAGGTATGATAAAACCTAACAAACTATAAAATTTCATCATCAAATAATAATAAATATAGACAGACCCCTAAAACTCATCACAGGACCTCATCGGATAATCGTCCAAACCATATACATACGGCTTGCTCCAAATAT
>JAODPA010065150.1:0-11020 GCA_025585075.1 Nepenthes mirabilis | reverse complement strand
ACAACTCGGGCACACCCGGGCGCCAGCCCAACCGATACAAATATCCTCCAAATATTTTTCAATATTTAATAAATTTTATCACGTCCAATTTGCTCAAAATTATAATTAATATTAAATTAATCCGAACAAAGATCCGGGATATTACAGGTAGTCAATAATTGGACTTACATTTGAATTTAGGTAGATTATTATGATGCCACTCGTGTTCCGATAATTAGGGAATGTGTTTGTGATCAGGATGTAAACATTGCAGGAGATTAGGAATGTCTCTTGGTAAGGTTTCCATCTCGATTTTAGATAAAAAGTATTAAATGTTGAGGATTTGGGTGATTCTGAAAGGTTAAGGTTCTCTAGGAATTATCGTCTCTCCAAGAATGTGATTTGGGAAGTGCATAGGTGATATCTAGAAAGTTTTTTTCCCTATTGTTAAATTTTAAGGTTTATTAAATTTTAAGGATGAAATTTCTATAAGTGGGGGAGAATTGTAAGGTATCGATCTCCAAGATATCGTTAATATGAGTGGTCAGGTTTTGGATTTTAAAATATAGTAATTGAGAGGTAATTAAGTTAAAATAAGTGAATCGATGTCAAAGGACATGAAAGGATTTGAAGCGAAAATCTTGAAGATTCGGAATCGGCAAAATCAGAAACCAAAGTTGTAAACTATGAAATGTTAATCCGTAGAAAAGATTTCAAATTTTAAATTATGATAATTATGACTTATTAAACTAATATAATCAAAATTAGGGTCTAAGGATGTGGAGTATTGGATTAGAATTGTCGAAACAAGTCCCGGACAGCGAAAAAATGAAGTTTGCACACTGTAGACTCGACATGGGCCTGATAAGCGCCCATCCAGTGCCCGATGCGCACCCAGGGTGTGAAAACCAAAATGGCACGCTTGGTGCTCACCCAATGAGCACTCGAGTATGGCCCTTTGTGTCTCTTGGTTCCCGATGAGCGCTTAAGCGACCCATATGGCCGCGTGTGGGCTTTCTTCCCATTATTTTCACATGGAGAAAGAGAGAGAGAGAAAGAGAACGTGTGGAGAAGAGAGAGGAAGATGAAACGAAGGCTCTTAAGTCCAATATCAGCTTGGAGCTAATTGGAGAAATCATAGATTGGGTTGAGGCAAGTACATCTATATCCTTTTCTTCCATTTTCTTTGATTTTTGTTCGATCCCCTTCGAGTATTATTATCCCGATACCCGACTCATGTATGTATACGTGATGCCTATAACTAGATTATACATAAATATGAATTTTAATGACAAAATTTTGTGGTTTATACCAATTCGAACTCAAACTCTAACCCTACGTTCAGTGATTTTGGGCTCCAATTTTTGAAACTTTTGTATAAATTAGGACTAGAATATTACTATACATATCATGTATAAGTTAATTTATCGATTGGATATCGATTTGGTGGATTTCATTCACGAAACCCTAACCCCTGTGCCCGAACATGTTGTCCATAAAATTTTGGGGCTTTAGCTTAATTTGGGTCAAGAATATGATTACCCATGATTTAGGCACGTTAATTTATTAATTGGGTATCCGAATTTGTGGTTTTATGTGGGATTTTGTTCAAAGAGACCCTAACCCGTGCCCAACTCAGGATTTCCCCCTTCCCTCAAATTATTTATGTTTTTGTCCCTCAAATATGAATCACTATGTTCTAATTATGTATATATATCGGCTGGACATCCGATCTCACAAGTATCGACTTGTTCGCGACGTCCGGATATTCTAAATCAACACTGTTACTGTTCATTCAAACCGAATTGCGAATTTTAATGCTTCAATTATAATTAATTGTTATATAAATTGTCTAATCGTATATGTTCAATTATAAGCTCCGGAAATATGTCTTTGTACTCTATTTGTAAAGAAATATATTCCGGATGACTCTAAAATGATAATTGCCTAATGTGGTAAGGAATTTTAATCTTTCTTATGCATTATGATATCTATGCACTCAAATTGACTTGTGAAAATATTTAAATCCGAAGGAAAAATAATAATATATTCGGAAGGAAATTCACAATGTGATATGTGATTAAATCGTTCTCCCGGATGGAGATATTGTAAAGTGAATTGTAATAGACCTTTTCTCAAATGAATAAGCAATTGAATAAGAAAATCATGAAATTAGGACCATGGACTATGTTATGAAATGGTAATATCCCTTGGCATAACATGGATATTACTCGAGCAGGCTAGCCAGAAGTAGCAATCACGACCAACTTGAGGCTGCATCCAGTAGCAAGAGAGCAAGGGTAAGGGTTAGGACTTATGTCATTATTTTTAGCGACGATGATATGACACATATAATTTCCCCTCATTCGAACCCTCTTATTGTATTAGGCCTTGTCTCAGACGGTACACTTGACTACCAACTGATACGAGTTTTTATTGATAATAGAATTTTAAGAGATTTATTGTACCTTGACACATTTTTTAAGCTTGGTCTAAAAAAGAATCAGATAGGAGTAGCCGAAGGTTCCCTCTACGGCCTGAACAATGAACCAATACCCGTGTAGGGAGAGATTCAACTAGTGGTCACAATGGGGACTCACCTGCATATAGCTACGCGCACACTCACATTCCTCGTTGTCGACCTGCCATCAGCTTACAACGCCATCCTGGGCTAACCGTTCTTGGCTGCCTTTCGGGTAGTGACGTCAATACCTCACCTAAAGGTGAAGTTTCTAACCCCGTATGGAATCAGAAAAGCATTAGTCAATCAAATGATGGGGAAAATGTGTTACCTATCCTAGGTCACAACCGCTGCTCTAAACCGACCCATTGAAGACCTCGATTTCTGTGATGAGGTGTCATTGCAATAGGCTCAGTCAGGGGAGGCAACAGAACTGGTCCTCTTGGACTCTAGAGAATTGAAAAAGTGCATGCATATCGGTGGATCCCTCTCCATGCCAGACCGAAGCCAACTCGTGGACTTCCTCAGGTGAAACTCCGATGTCTTCGTGTGGATTCCTACCGACATGTCTGAGATATCAGCTGGAGTAATAGTCCACAAGTTGGGTCTCGATTCCGATCACAAATCCATCAAGCAAAAACGCAGAAACTACTCCATCAAAAAGTTGGTAGCCATAAGGAAAGAGACAAAGAGGCTACTAGACGCCGGACTCATAAGGAAAGTCAAATACTCTGATTGGCTGTCGAATATCGTACTTGTGAAGAAGAGCAGCGGAAAGTGGCGAATGTGTGTTAACTTCATCGACGTGAACAAGGCCTGGCCAAAAGATAGCTTCCCATTTTCTCAAATCGACCAGCTGGTGGACTCCATGTTCGAGTATGAACTCCTGAGCTTCATGAATACCTACTTAGGCTACAACCAAATAAGGACCAACCCTGATGACAATGAGCATACCTCATTCATGACCAACCAAGGGGCATACTGCTGCAAGGTCATGCCCTTCGGTCGGAAGAACGCCAACGCGACTTACCAACGGCTGGTGAATAAGATGTTTGTAGCCCAAATCGGCAAGAATGTAGAGGTATATGTAGACAACATGCTCATCAAAAGTATAGCTACGGACAACCACGTTTGTGATTCAGCAGAAACCTTCGAGGTGCTTTGAGCCCACATGATAATGCTCAACCCGACTAAGTGCAAGTTCCAAGCAACATCTGGATAGAGAAAATTTCACATCGTCGGCATCGACTATTTCACCAAGTGGGTCAAGGTGACTCCCTTAGCATGCATAACCGAACAGAACGCGACAGAGTTCGTCCATCAAAATATCGTTTGTCAGTTTGAGATTCCTATAGTCATAGTGACCGACAAAGAAATCTAATTCACCGGCAAACAGTTCACTAAATACTGCATGAGCTTACGCATCAAATTGGTTCATGCATCCGTAACATACCCGTAGGCTAACAGTCAGGTCGAGGTGACCAACCGAACGCTGCTACATAGGTTGAAGACAAAACTCAAGGGTGTAGGGGCCCCTAGGCGAATGAGCTGCCTTTTGTGCTCTGGTCATATCGCACGACTTTGCGGGAACCCACACGGGAGACGCCCTTTAACCTCTACTATGGGGTTGAAGTGGTCGTCCCCGTTGAAGTGGGGCTTCCCAGCTTTTGGATCGAATGCTTCAACCCTATTGGCAACTCCCGGAGGTTTAGAGAGTGCCTGGACCTGCTTCCGGAAGTCCATGACACAGCGTGCTTAAGGACGGCAACCTACCAGCAACACATTGCTTGATACTACAATAAGCAGTTGAAGGCTCACCCGCTCGAGGTTGGGGATCTTTCCTCTAGAGTATAGAGGCGACGGGCAAGACCGGCTATATGAATAAACTCTACCCGAACTAGGAAGGCCCATTCCTTGTTTCGGAGATCCTCTGGAACAAAGCATACAAGCTGCGCACCCAAGACGGAAAACTAGTCTCACGGATCTAGAACGCCACCCACCTTAAGAAGTACTACCAGAAAGGCACATATGCGCCCAGGTAAGTAGTGCATACATGAATTAGAATGCTTGTACATGTACCATGTTTCCATTAATAACACTGCTACTTTTATCTAGTTTATCTAATTATTCATACAAGTGTGTGCTTGCTAGCCATTTCCACAAAGTATAAACGGCCTAGAGTGCACCTAAGTCAGTAGGATGTTCATTTGGCTGTAAAAAGAAACCTTGGCCCCATGCTGAGCTGCCACATGCGGTCGAATTACAAATTTTGGCTCCACATCGAAAGGCCCTTAGCAACCACAAGACCTTGGCCCCGCGCCAATCGACCCAAATGCGGTCGAATTTTGAACTTTGCCTCCACGCTAAAAGGCCCTTAAGGACCACAAAACCTTGGCCCCATGCCAAGCGGCCCACATGTAGTTGAATTCCAAACTTTGGCTTCACCCCGAAAGGCCCTTAGCAGCTGCGAAACCTTGTCCCCACGTTGAGCGACCCACCTACGATGAACCTTGAAGCCCAGCTCCATGCCGAATGGCCCTTAGCAGCCACTGAACCTTGGCTCTGCACCAAGTGGCCCGAATGCGGTCGAACCAGCAATCTAGGGGGCACCAGAAACTCTTAGCAAAATGACCATCAAAACCTTAAGGGGCCTAACTGGTAGGCATACAGTGACCTTCTCAAAAGAAGAGAGTACCCTCAGTCAACAATGGTGGGTGGGCTAGGTCCATGCGCATAAAAGCGATGACGACTTGAGTCGGGCTGAGTGCTGAGACAGTGTCATGCACACAACGGTCTAAGACCCGGAGTCTGACTGCTATGGTCTCAAAATCCAGCTTGCCCTTCAGAGGCACCATCGGGTATGCGACAACATCCGATTCATTGGATAGAGAATCCCACTATGTGCAAGATGCGATGATATCCTCAACTGAAGGGCGAGCACATCGCAAGAGGCTCCTGAAGCGAGCCTTGGTGACAATAGCAAGACAGTTTAGCCAACACAATGAGAAGATCCATACCATCCAAAAAAAAGGAGCAAAGTGAAAAAAAAGTATTCTTCATTCAAGCTGGAGATTTCAAGGTTCCTCTTAGAAAGCTATGTACAAAATAGGTGAACAAAATATGGCTACCCAACAAGCTCGAAGGACCTATCCTATCAGAAAAGTCGATCAGGTGCGAGCGATTGTTGATCCCATCATTGTGAGGGTCAAGGAATCCCGCAAAGACACCAGGAGCTGCGACAGAGAGTATACAACGACATATGCATATGGTGTCCCAAAACCTCATGTCCATAATTCGAGCCATCTCCTCCAAAGAGAGCTGGACTCGCAAGCTAGCCTCAACTCAGGCACATCGGTCCTGCAAGCTGATGTGAGATCCCCAACCACCTACAGTTTGCCTCTCAGCCATTCGTTCTCCTGCTTTGGGACGACAACTTTGCTCTCCCAACGCTACTCGGCTGCTCGCTTGCCCTTCTTGAGCCCGGCAGGCACACTCATCCCATTGAGAAAGGGCAATATGGAAGAAGCAAGTCGCATCTAGTATCTGCAAAAAAGAGAAAGGACAAGATGCCCGTGAATCCTGGCCATGCAGAAAACATCATATAAAGGGCATTGGCAGACAAACCCATACTTAATGGGTAAAGATATCATACCTCAATAAAGGGCACCTCCGTAGCACCAGGGAGCTCTGGCACGGCTCCAGGATCAGAATGGCCTAGGGGCTCAGGCTGCTTAACAATGCCCTCTGCCTCACTTGTCAGAGCCTCATCGACCGCAACTTCATCAGTGGTCTTCTCAAGTGCAGTGGCCTCAACAGCAACCTCAGGGCCAGGGACGAGCAGCTCGGGTGACACTTTGGCTGGTGCAATGACGGTCTTCGAAATATCCAAGGGTGAAGCGATAGGATCCAGATCAACCACCTCAACATGCTTTGTTGAGCCGATCACTGCCTCCTCGGTGCCAGTCACGGCCACCCCCCCAAAGGACTCAATCAGCCACTCGTCGATGGAGGGCCCTGCATCAACATCAAACAGGGAGCTTGTGCAGACCCCTCAGCCGAAGGAAGCCTAACCAGG
This sequence comes from Nepenthes mirabilis, assembly GCA_025585075.1. Classification (NCBI taxonomy): domain Eukaryota; kingdom Viridiplantae; phylum Streptophyta; class Magnoliopsida; order Caryophyllales; family Nepenthaceae; genus Nepenthes; species Nepenthes mirabilis. The sequence continues at coordinate 4,505 of JAODPA010065150.1, read as the reverse complement.
GGAACGCCATACTCCGCTAAAGCAACGACCCAATCGGAGATCGCTTGGGAACTCCCGTGTGTAGCTCTAGCCCTAGTTCCTGCACCATGACAGTGGCTATGATAGACATCGTCAGGGCAAATCTAGCGGATTGACCCAACACGGATGGAAATGTCAAGGCCCTCCTGCTAGAAGTGCCTCCGACTCCCCTCAACCTTTTTAAGGCTACCACGTCCTCATCAGAGGAGGACTCCAGCGATGGTGATGAGCTGCTCCACTCAGGTGACTCCCTCTACGGCTCTCTAATGACCAAAGCCCCGGCTTTTCTCTTTTGGGTGGTTGCCGCCGCCCCATCACTCAAGCACTCCCACTTGTCAGCTGTGAAGAGCTCAAATGTCAAGTATAACCCCTGAGTGGCAAACGTCTTGATCTCCGCTTGGATGTGGTCAATTAGATTCTTCTCCTACTACACTTCCTCTTCGCTAACTCTTCTTGAGAAGAAATCATTCATGAGACCCCATACAGTCAGAATCTCCCACTCGGGAGGGTGCGTTAAGAAGAAAAAAATGATTCTTGCAATTCTTCACCAAGTCTAGATTCATGCCTCAGAAACTGAAACCTGTATGAGGAGACATTGAAAGCCGGTCCTCCAACTGGACAAAGTGAAAGATCACCTTCACCAAGCATGAGCTGAGCTCGCATGCGTGAAGGCGAGTGAAGATGCACATGGACATCAGATAGCATATGGCATTAGGATGAAGCCGTGTTATAGAAACGCTGAACATCTCAAACATCCCATACAGATCCAGCCCCATGGGGACGTATAGTCCATGCCTCAGGTGGTGCTCGTGCACAGTAATGAAGCCCTCGGGGGGCGCATTCGCCATACCCCTATCGCTAGGAAGAAGATGGGCCTAGTCACTCGGAATATGGTAATCGACCCTCAGAGCAGGGATGGTGCTCACCGAAAGGACTAACTTGATGTTGCTCACTTTCTGATGAATGGAGGAAGAAGGAGAGCTTTTCTTCTTCTCCATGATTCTCGAAGTTGACAAGCGCAAAGTGTGAATGGAGTGAGGAAGCATTGCTTAAATAGGAAACACATGGGAAAGCTAAATGGCGTCGTGCGGGAAAATGCAAAAGTAGCCTTGAATGATGGCTATGACATGCGTCCCCTCAGCAAGGCACGATACGTCTATCCAAGGCAGCCCATCATGGTGCCTGACAGGCTGCCACCTTCACTCACGCCGCAGCTGCCTGCCAAATCTCAACTATCACACCACACAGTTAATGCTGCGATATCAACCATCGGAAACGATGGTGATAGCCCATCCGAAATTCAGGATGGAATAACAAACAAGTCATCCGAATGCAATAAATTACAATAGATAAATTGCTTTGTCAATAAGGAAATTTTATTAAGAAATTTCACTAATAAAGTTTCTTTACAGGAAAATCTGACCAGTGGTCGTGGAATACAACTATCTGCCCCTTGTGGGCTCGGCAGGATTGGAAGTCATAAACTCAGTTAGCTCTGAGCGCGTTCAAGCACCTGCATTTTGAGAATCCAAGAGGCCCACATGGAAGCCGGGTACCGCCAATGAAGCTATCCTCTGGCTAAACCGAATACCTTCGTGGAACATTCCTTCCAGCATGGGAGCCAGTTCCTCTGATCGAATCCTCAACCTCAGCTTGGCCTCCATACACAAGTGGACAACGTGCTCTTCCCTGAGTCGTACCCGGCACAGCTCGAGCTCCTCCTATAGAACGGCGATCCAGCTATGAGCTTGCAAATTGATGTCGGCCAGTTGCGAAACCCTCACCTCAGCCTCCGACCATGCTTGTTTGAAGTGAGCCTCTCACACCTAAGTCTATTCAATTTTAGCAATGGCAACCTGCACTCGAGCCTCAATATACTCAACTACCGGCTGGACACGGTGGAATAACTGGCCGGCTCCTTCAGGTCCTTGACACCAAGAGGAATTGAACGCCCCTTCAGATTCAAAACCCAACGGTGCTCTCAGAGGCCTCACCAGCCCAATGACTAAAGGCTCTGAGTGGCAACCTTCCAGTGCCACTGCACAAAGCCCAACCTCATTGTGGCCTCTCAACCCTCATTCTCCTTAGCATGACTCCTCGATAGGGGGCTCAAACCCTGAAGAGGAGGATGATCCTGCCAATGGTCCTAGAACGATGCCACGAACCCCATTTTCCATCAACGTGACCATAATGAAAGAAAGGAGTGAACGACCGCAGGCTCAGATTTTGCACCTCATAGCAACAAATGGATGCCCAAATTGGAGAAGTCCTTGGCACTTAAATAGCCAAACCTTCCCTAAGGAGACGACATGGTTTAACTAAGGTCGGACATTCAGCCACCCAACGAAACCCCTCCACATGGCGACGCCCTGAGACGTCGTGCCTTTTCAAGAAAGGAAATTATGATGCGACTGCCTTGTAGTTTCCAGCACATTAAATGCAGATAATAACTGATTGACACGCCCTCCATTAGTGTCAATCAACTAGCAAGGCAGGATATGGATGGCGCAAGCTCGCAAGAAGTTCCAACCAGACCATCCCACCAACTGTCCAAGCACGTACTCGAGGGATGGGCACTAGCAAGGATGGCTGAAAGCCACTTGGCACTCAGAATAAGCAAGTGATCAAGCATGTATGGTGGCAAGAAGGCCCTACTGCCCTTGAGTCATACCATGCGAAGTAGCAAAAAGAAGATTCAATGACCTAAGAGATGAAAGGTCAAAACTAATGTTTTTATTCATTGAAGTGTTCTTTATAGAGTATAAGGCTTACATTAGCTAAAGTACAAAAGAATAAGAAATAAAGCAAAGTACAAGAGGCCGAAGAGTAGCAGTGCCCCTAGGAAGGATCGGCCTGGAGCATAGCTGTACATCACCTCCTTTGGAGGCATTAACCCCAGAGTTGATTCCACTCCTAGATGGGCGGAGTGGACACTGATCCCACGCTTTCGGCGGGACAGGTTCCACCATAAGTAAAGGACGGGCATCCATCAAGAGTCTCACTGGAGCCACGGCTCACTCGCGTGCATCCCAATGGAACTCCAGGACTCATCTCCTCTTCAGGCAGCACATACAAACAGCTAACCGCAGTAAGAGACGGTGAAGGCATGATTTTGAGGGAACGGAATCCCCCAAATAAGTACACTAGCCTCGCAACGTTCACCCTTCTTCCGAGAACCCTGGCTAGCCGGAGAGGAGGCACATGACAACTAAAGGGTGGCCGAGCCACCCTTGTTACAATGAGGAAGCATCAACGAGAAAGGCATGAGGACAGGCTTTGATAGCAGCTGTAAATCTCTCGCAGATCCATCCGATTCCTTTGCAGAACTCCACAAAGCATAAAACAAGCTAGATACTTTGCATTGCTTTGCCAAAGAAGGGCTAAGTGTAAATCACCCAAGTTGGGAACCCCTCAATTTATAGCCGTGTTAAGGCCCAACGAGCTCCCAGAGAGGCACGCCACCCGATGGCCATCAATCGAAAAATAGGAAAGCCACTAATGCGGAGCCAATTCCCATACGATGAATCTTTCCCAACATAGCATCGAATCCCTACCACGTCTTTGAAAGGCTGCATATTCACATGGGGAAGGAATGACATTCCTGAGAGACAAAGACCTGTACATTTCGAGGAAGCCTGTGCAGACAAATGGTAGGACCCACATTTGACATGCCAAGCCCCGGCAATGAGCCGTCCCAAGCATGGGGGGCAAATGATGGGTCTAGCATGGAATTGGGATAGAACCAATGAAGCCCAAGAAGGCGGGTCCATTCAGCAGAGAGGCCTAACCCAGTAACGGCATCCTAGGTGACTTAGCAGCGAGGCCCACTTGGTGCCTCGAATGCATAGCCAATCAGCGTGCACATGTGCCTACAAAAGCGACCGCAGGCAGCTGGGGCAGGGGCACCAGCTCAGAAGATGCTAGCCAATGGGAGATGAGGTTAACGCTCACAAGCTGCAGCGCACGGTCTCCCAGCAATCATTTAGCCAATCCAAGCAAGGTCAACAGGCTTGCATTAGCCACGCCTAATAATGGTCTCCCCGCCTCCGCAAGGCGACATCTAATACCGTTTGCCATTGCCAGCATGCAGCAGCCGACAAATCTAAGCAAGCCACTTGTCGAAAGTTTCGACTCCCAAAGCCTCCCTGAATGAGCCTGCAAATACTCTCTCCTGCAGCAGAGAGAGAGATCTTTTGGCAATCCGATTCCAACTTCCCTGAAAGAGCCTAAGTGGTGACGATTTTCCTCCAAGATGTTGGCCTCGCCTTTTCAATTCACAAGAAGAATAGAGTGCTACAAAAGTCAAGGTTGACATAATTCTTCCTTCATATTCCTTTGATGATGGCGACAAGGGTCATTGGATGTTATCTTGCCTCCTGACAATAGCAATACTAAAGAGGAACAGGAGGAGAAAGAGGATCTAGAAGAGGGGAGATCTATTAGAAAAATATTCAATGTGATAAGGTATATGATTTATTGATTTATTA
>JAODPA010065128.1:0-11021 GCA_025585075.1 Nepenthes mirabilis | reverse complement strand
AAAATATAAAGAACAAGTCTGTTAATCTCTTTAAGAAATAAAGCCTTTTGAATCTGTCTCTCATCACAGTGCAAAAAGTGGTTACAAGGAGTGGCATTAAAAAAGAAACTAATGTTATAATAATGTTTTTAGATGTTTTTTTAATAATATTGATGCGTCTGAAATTCAAATTTCGAACAAATTTAGGTCTAGTTATTCATCGGATTTCGGTTCCGTCCACTGAGTCTCGGATTCTGCACACCACAACTTCAAATAGGAGGTTAGGTGACGATGAAATTTGATCCGAACGAAAACACTCCAATACTCAAATCAATAATCAGCATTCTGAAAACAAGAAGGTTGATGCAGAAATGTAGAACAAATGCTAGGAGAGTTGTGGATGTGGGAGGGCACTCGTAGAGAGAGTGGTTTTGGATACTCATGGAGAGCAGCTTCTCTAGGTATTGAATTCGTAGAGAACTAGTAGCAGAGAGGGTGAGAGAGCGCTAGGATACTCGAGAGTTTGAGAGCTTCTGAGAGCTTAAGTTTGCTTGAAGGCTTTTATGGGTAGGAGACAGCGTGCATTTGAATGGAGTTTCCATAATCTTTTATAGCCATGGACCCTTGATTGTCTTCCTTATGCAGTGAGGCTGGATGCCGACCTATTGTGTGGGATCGTTGTATTTTTTTGCGTAGACGTGAGCGCCTTTTCAAACAGTAACGATTAAGGAGGTGGATCTCCTTCCATCTACGTGTTGTAACCGTTTGGGTTTTCAGCAGATCACATGTGGATTCTTGCGCCTTCCTTCGGAGATGTTCTTTGATTTTGGAAGTAACCGTTGTAGTGAAGATTGCCTTCTTTAGAGATACAAAACTAGGACAGATGGCAGTTGTGCTTGAAGATAAACACGTGGGCTAATTTAGGCTCTAGCCCCATGCGTCATGGGTTTCAACCAGTCTACTTGCTGCTTCTTTAATCAACGGAAGCGTTGACTATCCTGGTCTCAGATGGGCCATCCTGATCTTAGGCCTCTATCGGCCCACTTGCTTTTCTTTCGGTCAACGGCAGCATTGTCCATCCAGACATAAATGGGGCATTGAGGATTTGGGTCGTTTCCTCCTTTGTGGGCCGCCCGTTATTGGCATCCCCATCACTAGCCCCCTATACTGATGGTCTGGGATTTTGGCCTCCAACATGTTCATGATGAAATGCATCTGGTTGTGTAACTTATATGAGACAGTCTGATGAGGAAACTAGCTGTGGCTCTTGGTTAGTTGATCGGGTTCTTATAACTGTTGATCGCAATATCAAGATCTAGAGAACAAAGCTGTAGGGAGCGTTGACCGAATTCATTGACTGTCCCAGCCAGAATCCGAGGAACTGGCTGAAGAGAACATTGACAGGATTTATTGACCGTCTTGATAAGAATTTGAAGAATTGGATGAAGAGAGCATTAACTGAATTCATTGATCGTTCTAGTAAGAATCCGGAGAACGTGCTGAAGAGAGTATTGACCAAATTCGTTGACCATCCTGGCAAGAATCCTGAAAACTTGTATGGAGTGAATCGATGCATTATTATGCTGCCAGACTGGCAGTCGTAAAGTTTGTCATGTGTCAACATATAATGAATTTACAATCCCGATAATTAATTCGTCAGAAGATCTGATTCAATTGCGCCCTCTTCGAAAGTAACATGTGTCCATAATGATGGACGCATCTTTTCGATGCGTTGCCTTACTCCAACGGCTGTGTGCCTTCATAAAAATCATTCGTCCATTCAAACTTTCTACGCTTTCCTTCTCTGAAAATTTCTAGGTCCTTGTCTCCATTCTTACTCCTACTTTTATGGCTCCCTCTATTCTAGAAATTGTTTTAGTGATTTCCACTGGTGAGGTGAGAGAGTTGTACATTGAGTTTAACATCCCACTGTAGATTGTATTCATGATGCTCAGGGAGCATAACAGGGCCTGCTTTCCTCCTGTGATTCACATTACTGTATATGAGACTCACCTGACGAGTGGGCTTCGTCTCCCTGTACCACAGGAGCTGCTTGTTATTTTTACGGCGCTTAGAGTTCCTGTCGTACGGCTTTATGCCAATACCGTTCGATATCTCTACTCATTGTGTATCTTCCTCCGTCACCATTCATGGATGCTGACAGTGGAGGCCGTGAGGGTAATATTTCGATTCACTCAGAGTGGGGATTGGATCTCCTGTCCCCCAGAGAGCTTCGCATTGGTAGCGCCATCTATGACTCCCTCAAGAACTAGAAGAATCGTTTCTTCTTCATGCGCATTGCTGATACCTAGCCCTTATCTCGAGATTGGGGCAGTGTTCCCAATAGCTTTACTGGGACACCCACAACAGATGAGGTGGCTGCTGTGGAGCCACTATTGCAGCTGATGAGGGAGCATCTCTCCGAGTTTAGGAGAGATCACTTGGTTTCCAGGAAGGAAGCCAAGAAGGCTCATTGGGGGACCTTCTTCTCCGGTCCAAATGATCAGACCTCCACCACTGGTGGCTTTACAGTGCAAGAGGAAAGCTGGCATTCTTACCATTGATGAGGCCGGCGCACTTTCCACCGGTGATGCTACTTGTAGTCTAAGGTAGAAGAGGGCTACAACGATAGAGCCTTCTTCCTCATCCTGTACAGAGCTGGACTACTTAATGGCCGGACGACTAGTTGGAGTCGGAGAGTGATATGGAGTAGAGGCTTCTGTGGTGGAATATGAGGTCATAGTTTGAGCCGTTGCAAGAGGCACTGTCGCTGCGCTATTGCAGCCGAAGAACTTGGCGACACAAGCTGTGTCGGTGGAGCCATTGCTTGGAGCTGCCAGGTTGGAGTCGGTTGTTGAGCTGCCAGCTGAACCAGAGAACTTGGTGGCACAAGCCACGCCTGTGGAGCCGTCAATGGTGCTAGACGAGCTAGCCGCCGAAGAACCTTTTGTGGCAGTTGACATCAGCGCAGAGCTGGTGAAGGAGATTGCTGGTGAGACTTTAGTGGAGCGGGCTATGGAAGCTGCGCCTCCAAGCCCTCTGCCACTAGGCTCAGGGTTGCGGGCCCGATCAGCAAGGAGGCAACGAAAAGTCTTCTTGGTTATTTTTCGAAGCTTCCCCTCTCTTCTTCCTTTGTTGTCGTTGCCTAACTTCTTTGATTTCCTATAGGAGGAAAAGGTACTGGTTGCTGTGTACAAGGGATTGCGCCAGAGGGACGCCATGGTCTTAGACCAGGAAGAAGAGATGCTTCAGCTAGAGGAGAAGATGGACCTACTGAGGGTCTAAGTCCAAAAACACCAGGAAAAGGACACCCTTTAGTCTGAGTTGAGAGCGTTAACTGCAAGACTGGATGGGGAGGCTGCCCGGGCGGAGGGGCTTGCTGGTGAGATCTTAGGAAGGATAGCGTCATTAGAAAATGAGCTGTCTACTTGCCTGTGTCCACAGGAGGTTACTCAGGCGCCGTGCGTACAACTCTAGGAAGGCGTCAACATTTGTCACCATATTGTCCAGCTGGTGGATCCTAATTTTTCCATTGGCTTCCTTGATCCTGCGTACCACAGTGCCCGATGACGTTAAAACCTCGTGGACCATACCCGAGGTGCACAAGGGCCTCTCCTTCGTCATCTTGGAAGCTCTGCTCCTTAGTTGAGATTTTTGTACTTTTACTTTTTGTTGTAATTGTAAATATTTCTTTGTCAACAATAAAATAACTATTTTACTGACATGTTGTGTTCCATGACTTTACTTGCTTTAGCTATTTGTTGTTTACACTGGTCAGCCAGCTTGGTATACTTTATACGGGTTGGCCGACCATCTCACAATATTGGAGACGGTTGTTGTGCTCTCAGATGGACCTAAGTCCTCGAGGTGATATCAAGGTGAATCCTGCTATCATATCAAGCCAGTTTTATACTCGAATGTGAGTTAAAACTTGTCTGGCACTGCCCATGTATGATTCTGGGTGACCAGTTTTTTGCTGGAGCACTTTGCTCATGATTTGTCGACAGTCGTAGATTGATCGTGCTATTTCCTACTAGAGGAGGTTGTCACACATGTCGTTTGAGCCTCCTAAGGTTTGGTATTAGACCGTGAATGGGCCAATTGGATGAACAAGATTTTATTCAACTGCTTACGGGCTGCCTGGATGACCAGAATTTAATTCAACTACTTACGTGCCATTTGGATTATCAGAGTTTAATCAGACCGCTTACGGGCCGCTTAGACGACTAAGATTTTATTTGACCGCTTACGGGTCGCTTAGATGACTAAGGTTTTATTCGACCGCTTACGAGCCGCTTGGATGATTGAGATTTAATCCGACCGCTTACGACCGCTTGGATAATTAATGTTTAATTGCGAGCAGGCAAAAAACCTGCCCGACTTAGGAGCAGTCTAGGTTGTTTATTTTGTATAACTTGCAAGCAAGCACTCGTATGGAAAAAGAAAAAGAAAGAAAAGAGAAGCATGGCACAATACAAATGAGAAAATGAATTTTTTTTTTATTAATAACAATGTATGTTATAAGCACGCTTCCTGTCATATAGATGACCTACTGGGTCTTCACTGATAATAATGCTTTAGGTGAACTGTATTCCCCATTTGTGGGATCAACTTGCCATTCTGGGTTCAAAGCTTGTATGCTCCATTTTGCAAAACAACTGAGTCTAGAAACTGGCTTTCCCAATTCGAAAAAATCTTGTTTTGGTTGGTTGTCTTGCCTGGAGCTTCTATGTTTCGCAAGATCAGGTCTCCAACTTCGAATTAGCACACATTTGCTTTCTTATTATAATAGTGAGCGACTCATTATTGGTAGGCTGCTGTACACATCCTGGCTACTTTGTGGACTTCCTCCAACAAGTTTAGGTGTTCCTAATCTTCTAAGAGTTACCAAGAGGATCAAAGGCTTCGACCCTAAGATTTAGGAGCCCAATCTCAATTAGGATTACCGCCTCAGTCCCGTAGCAGAGGCTATAGGGTGTCTCGCAAGTTGGTTTATTAGGAGTCGTCTGATATGACCAGAGGACAGAGGGCAGTTCATTAACCCAGGAGCCCCCTGCGTCATCCAACTTGATCTTCAGACCGTAGAGTAGCATATGATTGGTGACTTACACCTGTCTGTTTGCCTGGGGGTACGCTACTGAAATGTAGACCAATCTGATATCCAAACTAGTGCAATACTTGGTAAAACGCATCCCCAAAAATTGGGTTCCGTTGTCTATCACAATAACCTCAGGAATGCCAAATCTGCTCACTATACTCTGGCAGATAAATTTCAGGGCATTGTGCTCAGTGATCTTGGTCAGCGGGGCAATTTTAACCCATTTGGTGAAGTAGTTTATGCCCGCGATGATGAATTTCTTTTGCCCAATCGCATGAAAAATTGACCGAGAATATCGAGCCCCCATTGCGCGAAAGGTCAAGGAGCTTGGAGAAATCTTTTCTTCGTGGGCTGCTAGTGGTGAAGATTGCTATGGAGTTGGCAATTTTCACACATCTTCACAAACTCCAGGGCGTCCTTCCTCATTGTTGGCCAGTAATATCCCTGGCGCATGACTTTGAATGATAGGTTCTTGCCACCAATGTATGATCCGCATATCCTGATGTGGATTTCACTCAAAGCGTAGTTAGCCTCCTTAGGAGTAAGACAACGGAGGTACAAAGTCGATTATCTATGGAGATATAGCCGCCCGTTGATTATGGTGTACCAACTGGCCGTTTTCTTGATCCGCTTAGCCTCGTTTGCATTATCCGATAGTGTTCCTTCTGTTAGATACCTCTAATCTGTTGTCATCCAGTTTTTGGAGTCAGAGACTTGTATCGCTTCCTGTTCCTCTATACAGTGCTTAAAACTTTCCTCATATCCTTTGGATACTATTCTGGATTTTCAACCGTCGCCATTTAACAAGTTGGTAGGCCTTCCAATTATCAGTTCTGGAGACGTGGATCAGGTTTAACTTGTCAAATCTTCGGATAGCGTCCTTTACCTTAGCCAGGTATCTAGCCAAGAGAGGGTTACCTGCCTTAAAACTCTTGTTGATTTGATTAGGACTAGTTATGAGTCGCTGTAAATGGTTAGCTGTCTGGTTGAGCACTCTTTAGCTAGTTGTAATCTAACTAATAGGGCTTTGTACTCAATAACGTTGTTGCCAGTCAAAAAATTGAGTTTAATAGACTACTTCACCACAAACCCATATGGGGTCCTTAGGACCACTCCGGCACCACCGCTTGAGTTGGTAGATGATTTGCCCACGTTGAGGACCCATTCTGGCTCTTTTAGGTGGTAATCTGTGTCCTTAGTGGGGTGCTTATCGATGATTGGGGACGTAATCTCGACGATGAAGTTGGCCAGGGCCTGCCCCTTAATGGATGGTCTAGGTTTGAATTTGATATCGAATTCTTCCAACTCAATGGCCTACTTAACTAGCCCGTTGGATATATCGAACTTCTGAAGGATTTCCTTCAATGGCTGGTCGGTCAGAATAACCACGCAATGAGCGTGGAAATAGGGTCTCAGCTTCTGGGTTGAAAAGACGGGTGCCAAAGCAAGCTTATCAGCGTGTGGGTAGTGTATCTCTGCATCGGTAAATATCTTACTCATATAATAGACCGGCCGCTGAGCGTCGGAGTCCTGATGTATGAGAATTGAGCTAAGAGCCACTTTTGATATTACCAAATAGAGGTATAGCTCTTCTCCATCCCTGGGTGACGTCAGTAATGGTGGACTGGTCAGGGACTGCTTCAACTCATCGAAAACGACTTGACACTCCGCAGTCCACTGTAAACCATTTGCTTTAGTCCCTCTCGGAGCCTAGAAGAAAGGATGATATTTGTCTCCCAACTTGGCCAAGAAGCGGAACAGTGCTGCCAGTCTTTCGGTTAGCCTTTGAATATCCTTGACGCTCCGTGGCGGAGACATATCCATGAGGATCTTGATCTTCTCTGAGTTTGCTTTGATCCCTTACTGAGAACGATGAAACCCAAAAACTTTCCTGATGACACTCCGAAGACACACTTTGAAGGATTCAATTTCATCTGGTGGGTACGGAGCACCTCGAAGGATTCAGCCAGATCGCAAATATAGTCACTAGTAGTCTTGCTCTTGATGAGCATGTCATCGATGTACATCTCCATATTACGATCGATCTGCTTTTCGAATTTCTTATTCACGAGCCTTTGATAAGTAACGCCTGTGTTCTTTAGACCAAAAGGCATGACCTTGTAGTAGTAGGTGCCTTGGCCGATCATGAATGAGGTGTACTTTTTGTCCTCTAGGCTCATCCGGATCTGGTTGTAACTTGAGTACGCGTCCATAAAACTTAGCAATTTGTGTCCAAAAGTCGAGTCCACCAATAAGTCAATCCTAGACAAAGGAAAGCTGTCTTTTGGCCAGGCTTTACTGACGTCGGTGAATTTGACACACATCCGCTATTTTCCATTGCTTTTTTTACTAGGACGACGTTAGAGAGCCAATACAGGTACTATACTTCTCCAACATGATCACGTCCAGCAGTTTTTTCACCTCTTCCCGGATGGCTACGAGTTTCTCCACTAAGTGGTTCATCTACTTCTACTTGACGGGTTTACGGCCAAGATCGAGACCCAACTTATGGATTATTATTTCAGCCGAAATCCTAAACATATCAGCGGGTGTACATGCGAAATATCAGCGTTTTGTCTCAAGAACGCTATCTGCTCATCACGTAAGGGTCCAGTGAGTGAGCCCCAAATCTGCACACACCTCTCCGAATCCTCCACATTTAGTGGTATAGGTCAGTGGCCTCGTCGAACTATGGCTGCTGCAAGGTTGCTTTGTCTCAATGGTCCAGTTATCCTGCAGGCCTTCCGCCGCTACTTGTGGTGATTTGGGACATGTAACATGTCCGTCCAGTCACCTAGTCACCCAGTACTTCACCGATATCGCATATTGTAGGAATTTTATTTTTAAATGCGGCATTGAGGTGATTGCTTCGAATGCTACTAGGTACAGCCGGCCTAGGATAGCGTTGTATATGAAGGGTAGGTCAACAACCAAGAAGGTAAGTGTACAACTTACTATTCTAGGGTACGTGGCCAGGGTTATTCCTTGGACAGCAACAGGTTCGTTGTCTAGGCCGTACAATGGCCCTTCGGCAGGTTTTAGCTGATTCTTTTTAAGTCCAAGTTTAAAGAAGGTATCGAGATAAAGCAAATCCTTTGAGTTTCCATTATCAATGAAAACTCATTTCAGTTGGTAGTCCACGGTATCATCTGAAACGAGTGTAGATACAACAAGAGGATTAGTATGTAGGAAAATTATATGAGCCATGTCACTATCACTAAAGCTAATGATATTTTCCTCCACTCTCTGCTTCTTGCATCCAGCTTTCCACTCCTTGTGATCTGCTTAGGTTTTGGGCGGTCAGGTCGTGATCATGTTGACCACTCTAATCGCAACTCGATTCCGTGACTGGGACGGATCTGGTCCTTCCCTGCCTGAAATGCCGAAACTTTGTCTAGAGTTCTTGACAAACCTGATGAGATAGCCCCTCCAGATAAGCTCTTTAATCTCCCGCTAGAGCATCTTGTAGTCCTCTGTAGTGTCTCCTGAAAATCGATGGAAATCACAATACTTCACTGGATTTCCTTCCTCTGTGTTCTTCAGTGGCTTTGGCCACTTGAGGAACTTCTCCCCACGGATCTATATTAGAACGTTGGTCTGTGTGTTGTTTAGAGGAGTCAGGTTGACCGACCGTACTCCTTACGGTCCAGTGCTACTTCTTGTAGGTATTATCGTCGCCACCACTCTTCCTCTTTCCCTTTGCTAGAGAAGAGCGAGGCTGGTCGGTCTTCTCACGACGCTTTTCCTTGTTAGCTTCTTCAATGGCCACGTACGCCTTGGTGATGGAATTCACTTCCCAGAAGGTCTACGAATTCTTATGAGTTAGGTGCTTAAAAAAGTCACCGTGTGCCAAGGTAGAGATAAAATTGCCAAGTTTTATCTCTTCGATAAGTTTGGGGATCATTCTGGCCTCTGCTACAAACCACTCTAGAAACTTCCTGGGGTTCTCTCCTTGTCTCTACTTGATATGGGAGAGATGCCATGGTTGTTTCTCTTTCCAATGGCAGGAAGTATACTGTGCCAAATAGAGACCAATGAGCCCACGGAAGCTCTGGATTGAGTTCGATGGAAGCTAGTGGAATCAAATTCGGGTATCTCCCTTCAAGATGAGAGGGAAGTAATGACACATTGCCACCTCCTCTAGGCCCTGAAAACTCAGATGGGTACGAAAGTGATCCAGGTGATCCATAGGATTAATGCTCTCATCGTAAGAATCTAGTGCTAGCATTTTAAACTTGACCGACAATTGATGATTTGAGATCCCAACAATGAAGGGAGATCTCTTCAAATCATCGGTGTGCTCGTTGTTATCTTTGAACATGCAATTTCAGATCTTTTCGACTTTACCTCCACTCGGGAGGCGTACCCAAATCTCTTAGGATTGACATATGTCCTCAACTCCATTCTTTCAGCGGTACGGTGTGTAGCCTGTCGGCTACTGCCACTAATGGATCGGACGATGCTGGAGGCTCCCTCCTAAGCCTGAGCCCTAGCCTCTTCCCTAGAGTATCAGGTATTCCTTCTCTCGGGACTCTCATTCTGAGTCCCATGGCCCAAGCACCCTTTGAGCTTTGGACGGCTTTGGGCGTTGGAGGCTTCTGGAGCACGAGAGTTGCCCAGCCTCGTAGCCTCCTTAGCTGGCTTCTTCTTTCTCCAGGAGGCCGAAATGAGATCAGAGGAGAGCTGAGCCCCTGCTTCTTCCTACCTTGGCGGGTACAGAGCATATAGAGTATTCTGGACATATTGTTCATTTGCTCCGCTAGGTTTTGAAAAAATGGTGCTAGCTACCATCTGACCAAGTTACCAACTGAGTGGTCCTGGTCAGGGGAGGTAGCATCTCTAGCGAGAACGCTAGCTTAGGTTCTGGTGTTCACTATCTTATTTGATGAAGGTGATTTTTAGAATGAAAGTGGTTGGCTTTTTGTTAGCTTCACACAGATAATGCCAATGATACTTCATGGATCCAATTTTCGAACAAATTTTGGTTGAATTATTCGTCGGATTCTAGTTTCATCCATTGAGTCTCGAATCCTATATACCATAGCTTTGAACAGGAGGTCAGGTGATAAGAGGATTCAATCCCACTGAAAATATTTCAACACTTAAGTCAGTAATCGGCCTTCTGAAGGCAAAAAGTTTGATGCAGAGAATGCAGAACAAATGCTAGGAGAGTATTTGTGGATGTTGGAGTACACTCGTAAAAAGAGTGGCTTTGGATACTCATGGAGAGTAGTTTCTCTAAGTATTAATTTCGCAGAGAACTAGTAGTAGAGAGAGTGAGAGAGTGCTTGGATGCTCGAGAATCTGAGGGATTCTGAGAGTTTAAGTTTGCTTGAGGGCTTTTGTGAGCAGGAGAAAGCGTGCCTTTGAAGGGAGTTTCCATGACCTTTTATAGTCATGGACCATTGGCTGCCTTCCTTATGCAGCGAGGCTGATGCATGCCTGCTGTGTGGGATCGTTACCTTTTCTGTATAGGCATGAGCATTTTTTTGGCCGTAACGGTCAATGAGGTGGATCTTCTTCAATCTGCGTATTGTAACCATTAGGGTTTTCGGCAAATCACGCATTGATTCTGGCGCCTTCCTCTCGGGATGTTCTTTGATTCTGGTTGTGACCATTGTAGTGAAGATTGTCTTCTTTGGAGATGCGAAAGATTAGGATAGGCGACCGCTATGGCTTGAATATGGACATGTGGGCCAATTTAGGCTTGGGTCACGTGCGTCCGGGCCTCAACAAGTCTACTTTCTGCTTCTTCGGTCAACGAAAACGTTGACCGTCTTAGGCTCAGATGGGCCGTCCTGATATTGGGTCTCTACCAGCCCACTTGCTTCTCGTCCACTTAACGGTAGTGTTGACCGTTCAGGCAGAAATGAGCTGCTAAGGATTTGAGCTATTTTCTCTTTTGTGGGCTAGCCGTTACTGCCGTCCTCATCAAATATGATAT
>JAODPA010065117.1:0-11022 GCA_025585075.1 Nepenthes mirabilis | reverse complement strand
CAAAACCGGCGCACGCCGGGCGCCAGCCCAATTGATACAAATATCCTCCAAAAATTTTTCAATATTTAATAAATTTTATCACGTCCAATTTGTCCAAAATTATAATTAATATTAAATTAATCCGAACAAAGATCCGGGATATTACACTTTCTATTGACCGTCTCCTGCTGCAATCTGGAGAACTTGACCGTCCTCCGCCTTCCAGCTATCCGGAGAACTTAACCATCCTCCGCCTTCCGGTCAACTTCCCCGTTGACAGTCTCCTTGCTACACGTCCGCCATCCAGTAGCATTCCTGTAGCACTCAAACGGTCAACCTCCTGTTGACCGGATTCACGCTGGCCGTCCGCCGGTCAATTTCCATTGATCGTCCACTGTTCTCCTCCGGTCAACGTCCCGTTGACCGGAAACAGTTCTCCGGATTTGTTCTCTACAAATCCTCCGATGACAACCAGTTTGTTGGGTTACCAACAAGGAAGTGACCAAACCCAATATTTAGGAGCAGTGCCCTCAATGAATTGGAGTTTGTTTTTAGTCCTCAAAACTCGATGCATAGTTTTAGACCAAGTAGAATAGTTGTCGACCATAAGCAAATTTGTGACCAAGGTAACCACCGGATTATCATCGACCTCCAACCGAAAAGAATTTATCAGATCTCTAAGGTTTTGAAATCGCAGGAGATCTTGTGTGAGAATGGGATTTGGGGTTTCTGTGTTTGATGTGATTTTTGGAGTATTGTATTGTTGCTCCATTGTTCTGATACCATGTAAGAAAATCGAAAAGCAGAAACCATGAAGGTTGTAAGAAAGAGAAGCAAACTGATGAAGAAATCAGAAAAACGAAGAGGAGGAAGGACGATAGTTGATTGCAAATGCAGAGAGACAGCAAATCAGCTCATCTTTCATTAATGCTACATATTTCCCACACAAAACAATACACTGCCTGAGGACTATCTTTCATAATACAAAAGAAATATACCTTAATAACTACCCTAACAAAATATCTTCACTAATCAACAAAAAAATCACCTGCAAGAAAATAAAATCCTGACAAAATGCAAGAGAATGAAAATTTAACAAAATACAGCTGTCCCAGAATTAAAAAAAAAATTGATACAATATTTACAAATTACAAAAAAAAAAAAAATTATATATTTTCTAATACTGACCACAGCATCATGTGGTGCTTGAGCGTTTGCTCCAACCGGCAGCAACAGCCCAACAACACCATAGATTGAAATACTATATGCCATCAATAAAGCATTAAAGATGCATATAAGATCAAGTCACATTTTACGAATCTACAACTACCGAAAGAGAAGCTCATCAAAATTACAGGTCTACAAAAACAGCAGCTCGTGTCTGGCCATAAAGACAGTGTGGCACTGGAACGCTGGTCAAGTGCCAGACGAGCATCACACAAAAACCGAAGCCACACTGTTGGAAGTCCCATGAAATTCTTGCTGGATTGGTGTGTTAATATCTGAGTAAAGGGCATAAATGCAGTGTATTTTTGTGTAGGGGTCTACTTATATTGGAGCCCTTGAAATTTTGTGACATGCACCCATTATGGATGTAAATTTTAAAGGCCAGAAAACTCAAAACTCATTTTTTTTGTGGTTCGTTCAGTTTTGATGATGAAAATTTAGTAGTTGGCATCTGATATATAAGATTTGGAACATTTCTGCTTCCAGTTTGTAATTGACTATTGGGAATCCTAAAGTCATTGTGAACTAATCAGGATATTCAGATCAAGATACAATAGGAGTTCAGATGTGTGAGTTGGTTGTCATCACATTTCCGCTTCATTTCTGATGTTATAGTTCTCCTTGGGATTTCCATGACTGTTGTTCTTTCTTCTTGTTTTCCAGGTCAAGTGCATGCTCAATCTGCCTAAGGTATTTCTAAAAGATTAGCTTGGTGGTTAAAGAAAATGTTTGAGCAATACATCATCTTTCCCTATCAAGTTTTTCCTTCGCAATGCCAGCTTTGAATAAATTTGAAGAACTAAATATTTTACATTTGCTTTCATACTGGTGTACTTGTTCTGATGTTCCAGTTAGGCTAAATTGCTGAACTTTCAGGAAGAAACTCAATGTTCATTTCTTTATGTGAGAAATTTTCAAAATCCAGAACTGGGGATATGGGGGCATCAAACTCTAAACCAGAGGAAGACAAGGCTTTGCAATTATGCCGTGTGAAGAAGAAATTTGTTAGACAAGCTCTTGATGGCAGATGCTCACAAGCTGATGCTCATGTGACCTACATCCAGCCACTGAGAAGCACAGGAGCTGCACAAAAAAAATTTGTTCAGCCTGAAGGACCAGTAGACTCTTCCTCGGATACTTCTACAAGTGCCACACCTGAGCCACTCGCCTTGTCTGAGAAGTCATTTTCACGGTTCTCATTCCCTTCACCATCTGCATAACAACGTGTGGATGATGATCCGGTTTCATTGGATCTGGCATAGACAAGTGACTTCAGAAAAGGAGAGGCAAAGATCTACATAACGGAGAAAACTCAAAACCTGGGGGGCCCCACGTAAGGCCTTGGAACCTGAATGATATTGGAATTCGACACTTAAATACACCGGATCCGCAGTAGCGGAATAAACCCGAATCCTCTGTCTGTTGGGGTCACTAACACTGTCAACCGTCAGCCATCAAACTTATGAGCCCAATAAATAAAAAATGCACAACGATTTTTAACGTGAAAAATCCTTTTCAACTAAGAAAAAAATTACGAAATAAATTCTGAATAAATCCATTGTAAATAGTGCCGGTTACAAGAACCCTCTCCGAAATCCTTTCACTTCAAACTTGAATAAAAAATGGTTGAATACAACCCCCTCTCAACACACCCGACAACTCACAAGAAAAATACAATGATAAAAAGAGCAATCAAACGAAAATACGTTTTTAAAATCACTTCAAAAATGACGTAGCCGACATTGGCGAAGAACGAAACTCAAATCGGACCACGACCAGATGCCGAACTTCTTCCTATATCTTTTCTTCTCTCCTCTCTCTATGTGCGGCGCCCCTTGTGGAGATAGATTTTAGAAATATAACCTTAAAATGCGTGAGCCGTGTTTTATACCGTGTACCAGCGCTCGAGCCCCCGATGAGCGTGAATCGAGTGCATCGGTCTTGGATTCTGTATTCAAGTGCCCGATGAGTGTGTAGCGAGCGCACCAAATCTAGAATCCGCTCCTTTGCACCACTCAAGCGTGAAGCGAGCCGCTACAATCCCCCATTAATCTGGAATCGGCACTCAAGCTCCCCTCAAGCGCTCTACTTGATCTTGCCTCCTTGCCCTTTACCGCGCTGATTCTCGTATGAGCTTCATGCAAATTTCCGAAAATTTTTTATTTATTGAACTACCTACAAGGAAGTAACCCCAAAACCAAACAAATGACTCAAAGAGGATGGCAAAGAATGAATGATGAATCCTCTTAACAATATGTGCACTATTATTTTCCAGTTAGAGAGAAGCAGTCCAAATTGTAGAACATACAAGAATAAATTCAATTGATACTGGAGAGTCGAATAAGTCTCGAATCCCATATTTAGTAATAATAGGAGTATTGATTGACTCATCCTCACATAAGGAATGATGCAAAGAATCATGCTTCTCTCTTGAAGAAATGATGAGAATCGTTTCTTCAAAATCCAAAGCAGGTGGCTCCTTTGAAGAACCAACCAACGGGAAAAGAGGCTATATATAGGGTAAGATAACTCATAATCAACAAACAATTGGGTTATTCTTTTCTAATACTTCTTAAGGTACAACAAGATATAAGTTTTCCGAATACTTTAAGCCACATGATGAATTCGGAGGAATAATAGGGCAAAAAAGGATATAAATCATGCTGAGATAGATATACAAAGAGAATAACATCATCAAAAATAATAGTATGGCTCATCAAACAAGATAAATAAATGAAGACAGGTAAATACGTATGGCCAAAGCATAAATGCATAATGGTGACAATGCATAAACTTATTAGCTAATATCATAAGTTCAACAAGTAAATAAACAATGTTTAATTCCAAAATGAAGTATGTAGGATATACTTACCAAACAAAGGAAATTATGGAATATACTTGCTCATTAGTCTTTTTTTTTTTTCGATAGACTTCTTCATTTTCTTTCATCAAGATATATTAATTTCCCATCCTTTTTACAGTTGCCAAGACTCCTCCAAACCCGATTTCAAAGTGTAGAAAAGTCACCGCAAATATCTAAGATCAACAACATCTTAAATTACAGAATTGATGCTTTCTATGATTCAGGAGATCACTTCAAAGTCGATTTAAAGTCCCCACTAGGACCCAATAGTAAGCATAATATTATAACTTGGTTGAACTCAAAAAAATAACATGGAAAATTAGTGGAATAAAACAACACCAAAAATGATTCTAACCGAAGCCAGTTTGACCCAATAACCAGCATTACAATATGTATAGGTGCCTCACGCAATCACTTGAGTGGTACTTGTTGGGTTTGGTTACTTCATTGTGGGTAGTCTTACAAACGGACGTGTCATCAGAAGATCACATAGAATTTATGCAAAATTCGAGTGTTGCAAATTAGCTGCAGCAAATGACCGAAGTAACTATTTGTCGAAGTAGGCAAATCTTAAAGTGACCATTTGTCGGAGTAAGTAAATTTCGGAATGACTATTTTGTTGGAACAGGCAAATCTCATAGTGAACATCTGCTAGAGTAGGCAAATCTCGGAGTGACCATCAGTTGGAGCAGGCAAATCTCAGAGTGACCATCTGTTAGAGCAAACAAATCTCGGAGTGACATCTGTCGGAGTAGGCAAATCTCGGAGTGACCATCTATCAGAGCAGGCAAATCTCGGAGTGAAAAATTTGGAGTTTTCGCCCGCTCCTCACGAACGCGACAAATGACAAGAAGAGCAGCAAGAATGCTACTCATAGGCTAACCGGCCGAAAAACAAATAGTTGGTCGACTGGGTAGCATAAAAGATGAACGACCAGCAAGAAGCCAGCGAGGAAGATCAGCCGACTAAGCTGAGAAGTGGCTGAACGGCCAAGAAGAAGGAAGTCGGACGGCCGGATAGCAAGTTGTGATGCCCAAAGATACTAATGATATCCGAGGACACTAGGTGATAGCCGAGGACAGCTTCTCTAGAAAGGTAACAGCTTACTTTGTAGAGCAGTTGATTTTTTAGAGTTGGCAGGTTTTATAGAGTAGGTAGTTAACCTATAGAGTATGCACCGTCTATGCAGAGAAGATTGACCCGTAGTGCGTGCGCCACCTAGAAAAGCACGAGAACTTATAAAAGTACAAAAAATGACAAAATTATTGTGACAAATCATTTGTAGGATCAGACCAGATAAGCATATGGGATTTGGAGTCGGGGTCATTATAAAGAGCGCATTAGATGCTTCAGATGGAAGAGCGGTAGGACAGTGGCAGAGGAACGGAGAGTAGAACGGAGCAAAGTGTAGAAGGGAGCTCTCGCCGTTCACTATTTTCTGCCATACTTGTAAAATCGGGGAGTGGAGTGCACCATCAATGAAAGAAAAGACAGAAGAAAAATAGAGAGATAAGAGATAATGAGAGTTTTCTTACCCTGGAAATTATCTTTCTTATTCTATCTCGGGTGTGTCACTGGTATTCTGTCTCGGGGGTTCTTATAATCGATTTTACATAATTGAAGCTTTTTCAGAATTTGTTCTATGATTTTTCCTTAATTAAGAAGGGTTTCACGTTAAAAATGTTATACATTTTTTATTTCTTGTTCCTACTAAATTGGTGATTGGCGGTTGACAGAGGATTCGGATTTTTTGCTGTGTGCATATTACTTTTGTCCGCTCGATTTTTGACTGACTGACCTACATTCCCTTATCCCAACAATACTCACACAACCTTCAAGCAGTCGCTCTCCAGCATGCTCCGCATGAGCAAAGCTCGAGGCAGCTCCAGCTCATCTACTCTCCCAACACAACACCGATTGTATTGACATACGATATCATTACTCCTCGTCATTAAGATTTCCTAGCCATAAACAAAGTGTAATTTGTTACCAACAACAAAAATAAAGCTTCCTTAACCACATAAATAGGAATTGTTCATCTGCTATTCACATACCCCACCGCTAGCCCCAATTTCGATATTCATCAGCAATTTAACCACCAATTTCTTCTCTTCCTTCTTCTCTTGGGTGAGCTGCTTAAATGGGAGGTAAGGCTCCGTTAAATGGTTTATAAATATAAGCCCACCAAGATAATAACCACCACCCAGTTAATATATGTACCTACAACTTAAAAAAGCTATGCATTTAATCATACGAACCACGAATTAATTTAGATGGTTTCCTAATAACTTCATCCATTAGCCTTACCTGCCACCTACTTTAAACCACAAGATAACCTTAAAGGCCTGAATTAAATTATTCAATACTATAATTTAATTTCACGTAACCTAAAAATTTTATTATCCAATTGGGCTTAGTTCCAAGCTTAGACATATAATAAATAATATAAGGTTATCTAAAATATAAAACCCCGTGTTCAAAATATATGGTAATCATGTTCTAAAGTATATACTGGCCCAAAATAATTGTTTAACATGAGAGCAAGAGATTCTAACTTTAATCGAACTTTTAGCTATAATAAGGAAGTCCCAAAAATTAGTGCATTACAATTGTGTTACAGGCACTTAGAGAAATATGGTTATTTGTAAAGTTGAAAAAAATATGAGTTTTGACTTTAAGAAGCAGCTTCCTTAGGCAATGCTAAGTTTACAAGAGATATTTTGGTAGATTCGAAAAAAATTAAAGTGGTTACATGTTGGGATTGGCCTACAAGTGTAACCAAGTCACAAACTTTTATCAGGTTGGTTGGTTATTATAGGAAGTACATTGAAAACTTTTTAAAGATTGCAATATCATCGACCTGCTTAATACAAAATAAAATGATGCTCATTTGGGATGATGATTGTGAAAAAAAGTATTTAGAAATTGAAGAATCATTTGACTGCCATCTTGATTTTAGCTATTTAGGATGGGTCAAGAGATTTTATGGTTTATTTTGACGCCTCCAAAAGAAGTTTAAGTTGTGTGTATTGATGTAATATGAAAGAATTGTCACTTGTAAGTCAAGGAAATCCAAAACTTATAAATAAAACTATCCCACCCATAATTTGAAATTGGTAGCTGTTATCTTACCTTGAAGAAATGGAGGTATAACTTGTAGGGATAAAATTTTGTAATGTACATAAAACCTAAAAGCTTGAAATATTTATTTTTTAAAAAAAAGAATTAAATATGAGAGAAATGATGGATAGATTTGTCTAAAGACTATAACTTTGAAATCAAGTATCAGTCCAAAAACATTACCATATTGACAGATGTGTTGAGTCAAAAGTCAAAAGGCTTGATAGCCTATTTAATAATAAAGGAGATAGAAATATTAGATCGGATGGAGTGCAACATTCGATTGCACTAACAAAAGCACGTGGATGATTTTGTCTTACTTTTAGGTAAATTTTTCAAAAGATTAAGAGGATGTAAATCGATAATATATTTTTTATGGATAAAGCCAGTGATTTAAACAGAGAATCAAGAATTGAATTCAATGTCCAAGGTGATGAAGTATCAATATTTCATGATTGCATTGTGCACCTTATATCAAGGAATTGAAGGAAGAAATTTCAATGAGGCCCATCGATCAAAATATATGATCCATCTAGGGGTAAACAACATATATCAAGATTTTCAAAAGATCTTTTGTGAAAAAATATAAAAAAAAAGAAATTATAACTTTATAGAAATATGCATAATCTAACAATAAGAGAAAGTCGAACATAAGAAAACCTTAGAGTCTTTTGCATCCAATGTCTATTTCCCAACTGAAAATGGAAACACATAACAATGAATCTTATGATTGAATTGACAAAAATACATGTTGCAATATACATAAGTAAAGATTGATTATCGAAGTCACCATTTTTCATTGCCTTTAGTATGACGTTCTTTAGGGATCTTTCACGAAGTTATCTATTAATGAGATAATACGATTTTATAGAATTTCGACTTCGATTATGTCGGATTGAGATTCAATGTTTATATTGAAATTTTAGGAAAGCTTACATAAAAAAAATGAGTATAAAGTTGAAGTTTAACACAATGTTTCATCGACAAATGAACAGACAATTGTAGTAAATAATTTAGAATTTAAAGGATATGTTAAAAATTTTAGTTTTAGAAACGAAAAAAATAGGGATAACTATTTTCCATTAGAAAAATTTGTCTATAATAATAATTATCAGGTAAATATCGGTATGCAATCTTTTAAAGCCACATATAAAAGAAAGTGTCATTTTACAATCAATTAGGACAAAATCAATTACCAATAGCTTTTGGGGCCTAAAGTGATTCAAGAAATAACATAAATGATTTAGTTTATCCAAGACTAGCTCCAAGTAACTTAAGGCCATCAAAACAATTATTCGAATTGTAGGAAATTTAAGTTGAGTTTTGACGTTGAAGATCATTATTTTTGAAAGTATCTTTGTGTAAGGAAGTTTCAAGGTTTGGATTAAAAGGAAATTTAAAACCAATATTCATTGGGTTATTTGAGATTTAATATAAAAAAAAGGTTAGAGAAATAGTTAACATATTAATCTTGCTCCAAGTTGTATAGATTTCATAGTGCATTCTATATGTCAATGCTTTACAAGTATGGTTATGATCTTCGCCTATATTTAAGCATAAACCCTTGAGAATTAATAAAAATTTAACATATATTAAATGACCAGTTTAGATTTTAGAATGGCAAGATTAAGCACTTCACACAAAAGTTATCCCTTAAGCCAAAGTGTTGTGGAGGAAACATTTATTTTGAGAAAGCTATATGGGAGAGTAAGAATGAGATTTGAGAAAAGTATTCACGTTTATTCCTTAATTAAGGTATATATATTTTGTGGACAAAATTTTCATGACGGGAGTAATGTAATGTTCAAGTACTAATTATGTATGTATTAATGTTTGATTTTAAGTAATTAAGAGAATTATTAGAGATAATTACAAATTCGGATGTGATCCTAAGCATTAGACTGTGTGTTTGGTGCATCATGAGTACATTAGCTGTACTCATGCATTGATAACAGTACTAGTGGCATCCAAGGTATGTAAGAAGGATGCTAATGCATGTCTAGTAATAGTGGTCGCACCTGAAACTCGTGTAAGTGGCACAAGTGCTCTGATTTTGAAATTTGGACACCTAGGTTCATGCATGAGAAGCACACATGCTCCTCCTGTTATTAGCTCTCATGTCTGATGGGTACATAACTAGTGCTTGTGTACTAATCTATATATATATATAACTTTTGCCTCTTTGCTATCCATCTTTATGAGATCAAAGAAAAATAGAAAAATAGAATAGAAGAATAGAGATACTGAGAATAAGGAAGTGAAATTGAAGTAGAAACTTTAGAAAATATTATGAATTAAGTTAACACAAGTGAATTACAAATTCAGTTCTTCATCTTTTTGCTAAAATTTTTAATTTTTTTTCCATGTTTGTCTATAATTTGAGATTCATGTCTTTTTTTTTCCCTTTATGCATGTGTTCATTCATGTACCTTATATTATTTGTCTTGCATGTATGGTTTTTAATTTGTATATTTCTTAGCTTTTGAAGTCCTTTGTTCATATTCAAGATAATTGTTGCATCTCGGGATCCCGAATGTTGGATGAATTATGGAGCCTTCCAATCTTTCGCTATAGGTCGATTTGGATTGGGTTTGATTTCTGTTACTAATAACCTGAAACCTACGCAATACAAATTACAAATAAGAGGTCAAAGGGAAACGAAAAGTTATCCCACTGTCGTCACTCCGATACTCAAGTCAGATATCTTCCGCAATAAATAGAGAAATACACGTTTAAAGGTAAACGTGGTAGGAGTGTAAAGATGCAGTGATGAGGTGAGTGTGAGTGAAATGTATTTGGAGGACTGAGTTTTGAGTGCGCCCGGCTGATCGGTGGCTCACTATACGGAAGACTGAGCTTCGATGTGCACCCAGTTGAGAGGTGACTCACTATACAAAGGATTGAGCTCCAAGGTATACCCGATTGAGGAGTGGCTCACTATACGGAGGATTGAGCTTTTTGAAAGAAGAGGACGGAGTGCCTCTTTGCTGAACGAAAGGTTGTGGGTTCTTGTACTGATGGAGGATTGAGGGCCTTCTAGTTGGACGGAGGGTTAAATTCCCTTGAAGGATGAGGGCTGAGAGCCTCCTAAAATGAGGGTTAGAGACCTCTATGCTGGAAGGAAGAGGGTCCGGTGCCTCTTGGCCGGAAGGAGAAGGGTTGAGGACCTCCCGGTTAGAGGGCTATGGACCTTTATGCTAGAAGGAGGAAGGCTGAGTGCCTTCTGGAAGGAGGGTTGAGGGCCTCCATGCTGGAAGAAAGAGGGCTAGGTGCTCCCTGGAAGGGGGGTTGGAGACCTCCATGCTGGAAGGAGGAGGGTTGAGTGCCTCCTGGAAGGAGGGCTGAGAGCTTCCATATTGGAAGGAGGAGAGCTGATAGCCTCTATGCCTCCTAGAATGAGAGAGGCTGAGTGCCTCTTGGAATGAGGTTTGACGACCTCCATACTGGAAGGAGGAGGGCTAAGGACCTCCATGTCTGCTGGAAGGAGGAGGGCCACTTTGGCAGAGGGCAGCTTGCACTATGGGAGAGTGTCAAGCGGCTATTGTGCACCTCTTCCTAGCTGTTTTTCGCCTGTTCCTCTTCCTCCCCCAGTCTACCGTGGCAACGGCTTTTTATAGAGTGATCCCAAGGTGTCCTCTCTTTGCCTGAGCGATGTGGGATTTTTGGTTAAAGGAAATTATTGGGCCACGCTACTTGGGCCTCCCTGATACTTGCGATGGGATTGGATATATTTTTTATGGGCTGCCCACCTATTATGGTTCGGACCTTGAGCCAGCCTCGATACCAGACCCATCAATAATTATTTAAAAATCTTTAAAGTTATTGAAATATAT
>JAODPA010065107.1:0-11022 GCA_025585075.1 Nepenthes mirabilis | reverse complement strand
TCCCCGCCCTTGGCGGGCATCCGAGAAGGAGTTGGATGGATCAGCCGAATGCTTGAAGCTCTTGATGAAGACTGTTGTAATCCTCATCCTACAGTTCGCCTTCTGTGCTAACGAGAGTGGCTCGGCCATTCTGCCATCGTCGTGCATCTCCTCTCGGGTTGTGGCTCACCTTGCCCGGGGTAGAGTCATGGCGGAACCTTTGCGGGTATGACTCCTGCCAGCAGGGACTGCCGCTCATGATCTCTCTACTCGTTGGGCTAGAGCGCCAACCATGGAGGGATCCGAGGTCAGTAGCCCTCCGAGGGAGTGGGGGGTCCTCACCCCACTTTCTCGGAGTGCTTTCCTGGCCTCGGTGCTTCCCCCTCCCTGGTGGATGGTGCTTCGGCGACTTCCACCAGGGGATGCTCCTCGCCTCCCAACCAGTCCGCTCGGCGAACAACCGACGGTTCTAGCCGTGGGGATCTCATGTGGATCACGTTTGCCAAGCTCATCTGGGGCATGGTAAGGGAGCATACGGGGCTTCGCACCGTAGTCTTCCTTCGTCTTTCTTGTAGCCTTATTATTGCAAACTTTGTACTTTGTAAGAAATCATTGATTAATAAAAGAAGTAGCCTCTTTTTGCCTGCATTTTCATCTTGTCTATGTGCGTACTCTTTTCCGTTGTCAGGCGTTTTGCCCTGGAGATCTGCATGTAACTCTGTGGGAGCTTGAGGGGTCTTTGTCAGCAGTCGCGTCTCCTGGGTTGACCGGCACATTTAATTCCTGCGCGGTCAGGAGACGTCCCGTCGTGGAGCCCCTCTTTGAAAACGCGCGAGGCTTTATGAGCCTTCCACGTGTAAAATCCCCATTGGCCACGCCCTGATGCTTCCTGCCCTTTGGAGTTGCTGCCTTTTCAGGAGAAAACTCGCCTATTTAAACACGCCGTTTTCTCCTGGAACCTGACACTTCTTTGCACTTGCGTGTTTATTGGTAGCTTGCTCTTCCTGTGTGCACTTTCTTGCTGCAAAATCGATGGAAAATAGCTCTTATGACTCGGAAGGCTCCTCTGACGAGTCTGAGTTTGGCTCTCTTACTGTCGGGACTTGAAGAGCCGGCACTTCAGGAGGGGCTCACTCTGAAGCCACGGTCGCTGGTCCCTCTCAGAGTCGGGGAGCGCCTCCGGGTTTTGAGAGGGTCCAGCCGCGTCGGGGGACGGCCGCAGCTGAGGTGGAGTGGTTGAGGGCCCGTGTCGCACATCTGGAAGGCGCTTGGGCAGAGTCGGAAGCCAGGGCCACTTGTCTTGTTGGCGCCAATATGGGGGCGCAGGCCCGCATATTGGCCCTTGAAGGAGAGATCGAGCAACTCAAGCAACAATACGAGGCTGAGGTTGTCGGGCTGCGGTTGGAGCTGAGGACGAGGCTTCGGCCAGAGGGAGTGAACCCTGCCTTGGAGCAGAGTTATTTTGATGCCGTTAGGCTTTGCCGAAGGCTGGCCTTGCTGGAGGATTCAAGCTTCCGTGTGGGTGTTCTAGACCCTCGCAACTCGCATGCCCAAACTCGAAAACAGTTGGTGGACTACCACGTCCAAAGCTCTTCCACTGGCCATTGGGACCATTTGCTGATTGTTTCTTTTCACTGTCGCACTTCTTTTTCTTCTTTTTTTTGTGACCATTGTAACGAGATCTGCTAATATAATGAAAGTTGTTACTTCGTCGCACCGTTTTGTCTTCCGAACTCCCCGCTTCTTGATTGGTTTTTCCGTTTTGTGCTACCGTGCGCCTCTTTACGGGCTTTACTATCATGAGCCCTTATTTAATACGGAGGCTCCAGTGTGGATCCCCGCCAGACGGCTGAGGGGACGCGCCTGTCAGTTTGGCATTTAGCCATGATTGCGGACGATTTCGGACCTTGCGGTGCGTTGTGAAGCCGGCACGTGTCCTGATCGCCTGCGGCGGTGCCGCTTTGGTTTCCCGCCTTTTGGCTTTCCGTTGCCTATTTAAACCAATCGGGGATTGCTTTCCTCCTTCTGCTGAGATTTTTCTTGTGGCGTACCCGTGTCAACCGAGAGAGAGATGGCGAAAAAGAGAGAGAGCTCTTCTTCTTCCCAGGCTCCCCGAGCCACTCGTCATGGTGTTCACAACACCGAGTCTGTCTTGACTGCGAGAGCCATTGCTTGTCTTGTGGTTGATTACGGCCTTCCCAGCGATTGGAGTTACCGTGCTCCTGGCGCATTGGATAGAGCCAGCGCCCCCCAGCGGGCTTCATTACGGTGTACGAGCACCATCTGAGGGGGGCTTCGTTACCCCATACACTGCACGCTGTATGCACTGGTGGACGTGCTGAGAGTTTCAGTGGCAAGGCTTCAACCCAACGCCTTGCGCTATTTGGTGTCATTGTGCATTTTTGCCCAC
Organism: Nepenthes mirabilis; assembly: GCA_025585075.1. Taxonomy (NCBI): domain Eukaryota; kingdom Viridiplantae; phylum Streptophyta; class Magnoliopsida; order Caryophyllales; family Nepenthaceae; genus Nepenthes; species Nepenthes mirabilis. The sequence goes on along the minus strand of JAODPA010065107.1, from coordinate 8,633 downwards.
CTTCACGATGGCTCCTTTGATGCCAAGGCGGCGAGATTGATCTTCTGGTTCACGGAGTCGGAGATTGGGTGTCGATGTTTCCCAAGGCGGGGTTTCGCTTTCGCGGCACCAACCCTGACTTGGTGAAGGGCTGGAAGGAGCGCTTCTTTTTTTTGTAGGAGCCCCCTGACTCTGAACTCTCGCGAATGTGGGGCCCGATTTCAGGGTACTTTTAGGACAAGCCGTCAGCTGAGGACGCCATGGAGTCAGCGAAGCTGATATCCGCCATCAAGTCTGAAGAGGCGAAGTTCTCGGTTCAGGGCTACTTCCTGACTTCCATCACGTTCGAGGCTTGCAAATGGGGACCTCCTTCAGGATGGGAAGTCGCTGGACCGGGCAAGAGAGGTCCTGGAGATACAGCCACTCCTCCATCGTCCGGGGGGAACGAGGAGGAAAGCTGCTCATTATTGGAGTCGTCGACGAACGACGATGAGGATGAGGCCGCCTTAAAGAGGCTAAGGGAGGCCGAGGGGACTTCCACGCGGAGGTCCAGGAGACGGATCACCGGCTCTTCCGTGGTGGGGGAAGTCCTGCTTCGAAGAGACCCACGAGCGTGGGTCGCCAGGGGGAAACTGTAGAGCCGACAGTGATCTTTGTACAGCCCATCTCAGAATGCAGGCTCCCAGAAGGTTTGGCCCCGTCTCCAGAGGAAGGCGTCGCACTCGCTGCTGATCCGGTCCAGGCCGACGAGGGGGGAGCCGGGACGTCCTTGTGGCAGGAGCCGCCGAGCGTTCCTACGGCCGCCGCCCTTCCAGTCAGCCCGCCTCCAGCAGGCGAAAGAGCGGAACCCCAAGGAGAGGCTCTTTCAGGTGATCTTGCGCGTTCTCCCAGCGCTGCTCCTGCTCAGGTACGGTTGTTTCCAACTGGCCTTTCTTTACCGTCACATGCTTTGGGAGTGCCTCTGACGTCGCTTCTTATGCAGGCTCCAGGCGGTGTCAACCCTTTTGATGCGTTGATCGCCCTTCTTCACGGGGACTTGCAGCAGGTCATCTCCAGCGGAAGGGCCCAATTCGCATCTCTCGAAGAGGAGAATGGGCGCCTGCAGTAGAGAGTGGCACAGCTGGAAGCCTTACTCGTCGCCTCGGAGGACCATGTTGCCAGGCTGGTTAGAGACATGGTTGGCCGGTACTCTCCGTCAGAATCACGGCTGGCGTTGGAGGCTCGGTATTGGGACGGTATCCGCCTATGCCGCAAGATCGCCTCCTTGGTGGCTCCCCACGTCCCTGAGGGAGTCTTTCATCCGGGGAACGCCGGGATACAAGAGGCATCTCGCCTGAGGAATTTTCATGAGGAGGCTGGTCCGTCAAGTTTACCCGATTAGTCTCCGCTTGTGTTGGTTGTTGGACCTTTTTTTTCTTTTGAATCATACTTTCTCCTCGTATATGAATAAAAAGTGTCTTTTTCTTCTTTGCACTTGTGCTTCTTCTGTCGTGAGATGTCGCTTGCAGTTTTCATTTGCGGTAATCTGTTGGATTACTTCTCATGCTTGAATGTTAAGCTCTTCGGAGCCATTGTTGCTAAGGCCCTACCCAGGCGCCTTCTTGCGTGGTACTCGTCTTTCGTAAGAGGATGTCGTCACCGCTCACGCGTTTAGGGGGCTCGATCCGGTGAAGCGGATGTCATCGCCAAGCCCTTGGAGCCGCAACGAGGGTTAGCGTGGCTGTCAGGCCGCGGTAACTGGACTCCCGGGTCTAGGACTCGGTCGCATATGATTGCGGGAGGTGTGTGGCCCCTGCTCAAGGCGTTATAATTACCAAGTTTAGGTCCTAGCCAACGACCATTGTAGACTGAGGGTGCTCTCTTCTGTTCAAGAAGATCGCCGCACGCCTGTAATTTTTGCTCTCTAAGGTTTTGTTGGCCGTAGATTGGGGACTTGAGAAGCCCCCAGGCGTGATGCTTTGACCACCTGGTTCGTCGGCGTGATGCTTTGACCACCTGGTTCGTCGACGTGAAGCCTGTTTGATGGACTGTCTGGGTCCTTTTGGTGAGATGTCTCAACCTATGGCTAGCTACCTTCGTGCTGTCTAGCGCGGAGCTTAATCACTGGCGCGGAGCCGAAATGTATGAAGCCGTCCCCAGGCCATCTGGCGTGGGGGTGGAGTCTTGGGACGGTTGATTTCGGATCGTCTGGCACTGGGCCAAGGACAGGTTTTGCGGACGGACGTCTGTCCTCCCGACTTCGGGGCAGTATAGGACGTATGATTTAAGGATGCAATGCATGCCATCAATTCACATAAATGAGGATGCAGAATGATAGGAAGAGTGATTATACTAATCAAAAGATAAAGCTCATGTCCAAGCATTCGTTATGATGCATGCGCGTGCGACTTACCTGAGTCCATGTGGCATCACTGATAGTAATTCCTTAAGTTGGCGGCGTTCCAGATTCGCGGGACCAGTTTGCCGTTCTGGGGGCGCAACTTGTACGCTCCGCTCCGGAGGATTGCGGAGACGAGGAATGGTCCCTCCCACCCAGGGGAGAGCTTGTTCCTGTTCGCGGTCTTTCCCGCCGCCTCTACACTCCGGAGGACCAGATCTCCAACTTCCAGTGGACGTGCCTTTACCCATTTATTGTAGTATCGTGCGACTCGTTGCTGATAGGCCGCGGTTTGTAGCCGTGCGGCATCTCGAATTTCAGAGAGTAGGTCTAGACTTTCTCGGAGCCTTTGCTCATTGGTGGCTGGGTCGAAGCATTCGATCAGCAGGCTTGGCATTCCCACCTTCACGGGAACCACAGCCTTAGCCCCAAAACAAAGGTTGAAGGGCGTCTCCCTTGTCGGCTCCCTCGTAGTTGTTCGATACGACCATAGCACGGATGGTAGCTCTTCAGTCCAGGAGCCCCCTACGTCTTCCAACTTGGTCTTCAATCCGTGCAGCAATGTGCGGTTGGTGACCTCGACCTGTCCGTTTGCCTGAAGGAGCGCCACAGACGTATGTATCAGCTTGACGCGAAGGTCGCGACAGAACTTCGTAAAGCGCTTACCGGTAAATTGGGTTCCGTTATCGGTCACTACGACCTCAGGGATCCCAAAGCGGCAAACGATACCTTGACGGAGGAATTCCGTCGCGTTCTGCTCTGTGATCTTGGCGAGAGGGATGGCCTCCACCCACTTGGTAAAGTAGTCGATGCCGACGATCAAGAATTTTCTTTGTCCGGCTGCCAGAGGTAGGGGCCCAAGAATGTCGAGCCCCCATTGTGCGAACGGCCATGGGGATTGGAGATAGTGCAGCTCCGTGTGCGGCTGGTGCGTCATATTGCCATGGACCTGGCAACTTTCACATTTCCGGATGAATTTCATAGCGTCTCGCTTCATGGTGGACCAGTAGAACCCTTGCCGCATGACATTGAATGCTAGGTTCTCTGGGCTCTCTCGCGTACTGCTCCATGGTCCTGGTAACCGCGCCCCTGGCCAGTCGATCAGCGCGCTCGTTGTCCGATCTCAGGATGTGTTCGATCTCAAACCGACCGAACTCAGGGATCAGCGCCTTTACTCTCGCCAAGTACCTCACAAACTGTGGGTTCAAGGCGTCAAAGTTCCCCTTCACCTGATTGACCACAAGTTCGGAGTCACTACGCACGATCAACGACCGCACGGAACACTCCTTCGCTAGTTGCAGGCCCGCGAGGAGGGCCTCGTATTCCGCCACATTGTTCGTGGCCAGGAAGGCCAGTGTGACGGAGTATACGATCTCCATGCCCTCGGGCGTCCTTAGCACAACACTAGCTCCGCTGCCTACCTGGGTAGATGATCCATCTACATTCAGGGTCCACACAGGAGGATCGTCATCTCCCATGTTTCCTTGGTTGCTGTCTTCTTCCTGCGCTGGCGTCGCCGCTTCAACGATAAAGTCTGCCAGAACCTGTCCTTTCACGGCTGGCCGGGGCCGGAATTTCAGGTCGAATTCTCCTAGCTCGACAGCCCACTTAACTAGCCGACCGGACGTCTCCAGCTTCTGCAAGATCGATTTCAGCGGCTGGTCTGTCAGTACAACGATCCGGTGCGACTGGAAATAGGGCCGCAGCTTCCGCGCCGCATAGACAAGCGCGAGCGCCATCTTTTCAGCGTGCGGATAGCGGGCCTCCACGTTAGTCAGCACTCGGCTTACGTAGTACACTGGCTGCTATCTACCCTCGTGCTCCGCAACTAACACCGAGTTGAGGGCCGCTGCCGATGTGGCCAAGTAAAGGTAGAGATCTTCTCCTTCACGCGGCGAGCTTAGGAGCGGTGCGCTGGAGAGGTAAGTCTTCAATTCTCTGAAGGCTTCGTCGCATTCTTCACTCCACTTGAACCCCTGCGATTTGGTGCCCCTTAGCGCCTTAAAGAAGGGCAAGTATTTTTCTGCTGACTTGGCGAGGAACCGTGAGAGGGCTGCGATTCGCCCGGTCAGCTTCCGTACCTCTTTTATCGTTCGCGGAGGGTTCAGGTCGAGGATGGCCTTAATCTTCTCTGGGTTGGCTTCGATGCCGCGTTGAGACACTATGAAGCCTAAGAACTTCCCTGAGGTCACTCCGAACGCGCACTTGGCGGGATTGAGCTTCATTCCGTGCCGTCGGAGGACCTGAAAAGTCTCATCTAGGTCGTTGACGTGGCTGCTAGCAACTCTGCTCTTCACGAGCATGTCATAGACATACACCTCCACGTTCCGTCCGATCTGGGCTTCAAACATCTTGTTCTCAAGGCGGTGGTAGGTCACGCCGGCATTCTTGAGACCGAAGGGCATTATTTTGTAGCAATACGTCCCCTGGTCTGTCATAACGAGGTATGCTCCTCGTCCCCTAGGTCCATCCGGATCTGGTTGTACCCAGAGTATGCGTCCATGAAACTCAGGAGTTCGTGCCCGGACGTGGAGTCCACAAGCTGGTCGATCCTCGGAAGTGGAAAGCTATCTTTGGGCAGGCCTTGTTCACGTCCGTGAAGTCGACGCACATCCGCCACTTGCCGCTGCTCTTCTTTACCAGCACAACGTTGGACAGCCACTCCGGGTACTGGATTTATCTGATGAATCCGGCATCCAAGAACCTCTTCACTTCTTCCCTAATGGTGACCAACTTCTCAACGGAGTGGTTCCTTCGCTTCTGCCGAACGGGCTTTCGGCTCGAGTCAAGGCCCAGCTTGTGGACGATAACCTCGGCCGGTATCCCTGGCATGTCAGCGGGAACCCACGCAAACACGTCGGAGTTAGCCCTAAGGAAGGTAATCAATCGGTCGCGCTCCGCAAGTTGGAGGGATCTCCCCACGTTGATGCATCATTCCGGCTTGGAAGGGTTCAGTGGGATCGCCTCAGTTTCCTCTCCGGACTGGGCCTGTTGCAGCGAGGTCTCATCGCGGAGATCAAGGTCTTCATCTGGGCAACATGGTGCCACGGGGTTGATCTGGGACAGGTAGCACGTCCATCCCATCGCTTGGTCTCCGAGGACTTCTCCCACGCCCTATGGGGTAGGAAATTTCACTTTCAGGTGTGGGATGGATGTCACAGCTTCGAAGTTGGTTAGGAAAGGTCTGCCTAATATGGCATTGTAGACGGATGGAAGGTCAACGACGAGGAATGCCAGCTCTCGCGTCACAATGCGCGGGTGGGTTCCCATAGTGACTTCCAGCTGAACTATCCCTTGCACGGGGACTGGCTCGTTGTCCAAGCCGTACAAGGGTCCGCTGGCAGCTTTCATTTGGCTTCGTTTTAGTCCAAGTATAAAGAAGGCAGAGAGATACAGTAAATTTTGAGAGCTTCCATTATCAATGAAAACTCGTTTCACTTGGTAGTCATCCCCACCACCTGAAACGAGGGTCGATACAACAAGGGGGTCGGTATGGGGAAAGGTTACATGAGCCATATCGTCGCTGCTAAAGTTAATGACATTATTCCTATCCCCTATCCTCGCTCGCTTGTTGCTGGAAGTCGGCTCCGGCTGTCCACGCCTGGCGTCCGCGGTGGCCATGGAGGAGACCATATTGACCATGCCGGCGGCCGTGCAGGCTCTCGAAGGTTCACTGGCTTCACTGTCGGAGGTCGCTGGTTCCTGCTCTGAGCTCTTCAAGAACTGCTTTAAGTGTCCGCGCCGGATCAGATCTTCGATCTCCTGCTATAGGGTCCGGCAGTTCTCGGTTGAGTGTCCCAGGCAGCGGTGGTACTGGCAGTACTTCGTCTGGTCGTTGCCGCTGGGACCCTTGGGCGTCTTTGGCCACTTGAAGAACTTCTCATCCTGGATCTGCATCAGGATGTTCGCACGGCTGTCATTCAGAGTGGTCAGTGAGGCTCTGCTGTAATCTTTTCTGGGCCCCGGCGGGAGCCGCTGCTGCTTTCGGCGCTCTGGGAAGCGCTGGCCGTCGTTATCCCTCTTTCTTCCGCCAGATGCCCTAGGTGCTTCCGGGGGCCAGTCTGCTCGTTCGGGACGCTTCGCCTTATTAGCCTCTTCGGCCGTGATGTACGTCCGGGCGATGGTTTCAGCCTCTCAGAAGGTCTGAGGGCGCTGGTGTGACAGGTGCTTGAAGAATTCTCTCGCCGCCAGGGTGGCGACGAAGGCGTTGAGCTTCAGCTCGTCGGAGAGCTGAGGGATCCGCCGCGCCTCGGTGATCAAACGGTCCAGGAACTGCTTCAGGCTTTCATCTGACTTTTGGCGGAGGTGGACCAGCTGCCATGGTTGCCCCTCCTCCCTTCGGCTGGAGGCGAACTGGCTCAGGAAGCTGTCAGCAAGCTCGTCGAACGAGCGTATGGAGTTCAGGGGGAAGACCGTGGAACCAGAGCAACGCGTTCCCGCTAAGGGTGACGGAAAAGCTCTAGCACATCAAGGCCTCGCTCGCCCCTTGCAGAGATAGGTGCATACGGAAGCAGTTGAGGTGGTCCATCGGGTCCTTGCTTCCGTCGTATCCCTCTAGGACCGGCATCTTGAACTTGCTTGGCAACAGCTGGGTCCGCAAGTCCATGGCGAAGGGCGACCTCCTGAGGTAGGCGGAGGAGGGTGTGGGCTTCTCCTTATGCAGGGTGTCCCACAACACTTTGACTTTCTCCTCCATCGACAGGTCCGTAGTGCCTCTCCGAGCGTTGATGACGTCGCGGAGCTCCGTGTTTCCCTGGAGGCGTGTCCGAGCTCGTCGAGGATGGCGACTCTCTGCCTGAGTGGCTCGTTCGCCGTTGGAGCACGCCGCGGTCGGCCTCCCGTTGCCGCGTGAGTTGCGGGGGTTTCGCCCCTCAGGGCTCTCCTCCCGGTCATCGCGGGCAGGATGACTTTCCGCTTCGTTCTGATCGTTTTCACTTGGGACTGCCGGGGCTGCGGCGGGGTCGAGTTGGTTGGCTCGCCTCCTGCGAGCGGCCTCTCGACGCCTCACTCTCCTGGAGGTGGAGGCCTGGGATGCTAGAGGGGAAGTCCCTGGCTAGAGAGTCCCCATGTTCTCGCACAGGGTGCGGAGAACTAGCTTGATATCGTCCACGTCTGCGGCCAGGCAGTAGACGTCGGGCTCTGGTCGGTCGTTCGCTTGGTTCCCAGTAGGGGGAGCTTCACTTTGGGCGACGACCTCCATCGCCGGAGCACTAGCTTGTGCTCGAGTGTTTACCATCTTTTGATGTTCAGGAGTAGGGTGGGAAGCGACACTTGGCTTCTCGTCAGTTTTCCACAGACGGCGCCAATGTTGCGTCCCGGGTCCGTGGTTGTCGTACGGATTAGAGAGCCTTCAGATTCCTTAGCGCGTGGCGGTGTCAGGAGAAGGGTCCGGTCTTCGTCTCTATGAACCTGGACCTGCACAACACAAACAACAAACAAGAGGTCAGGGGTCCGGCAGGATTTCTCCCACCGAGGCCACTCCAACGCTCAAGTCAGCAAATTCCCGCAATGAACGGAAATGGCGCACGCTGCGTGCGGTGCGCGGTTGGATGTTGTAAAAGCGTAAGAGATGCTCGTGTAATGGTATGGAGAATGTAATGAGCAGGTGGTGGGAGGCCTGACTCCCTTGGTGTACCGCTGCGGGTGGCTAATTTTCCCGTAATCTGAGAAGATGTTGGGAAGTGGAAACGAGCTAGCTATTGCCGGTGGAAGTGAGGCGATCCTCCGTTCCAGCTCTTTACTTTCTTGTGATCAAGTTGAGAAGAAGGAAGCTCAGAGTTCGTTGAGTTCAATTCGGAATTGGAAGCAGAATTCACAAAGAAGAAGATTCTTTTCTCTGTGGGGCGTGAGGACTCTTATAGGTCTCTCCCCCTTGGACTCTGGGTGTCAGAATGCCCGTTGTAAGGGCTTCCGCGCCGCTGGTCACTGTCGCGGACCGCCGGTCATGTCAGTTGTCCTCTTGCCGTGGCTGGCACGCTTCTGGGTGCTGCCGACCACACCTGATTCTTCCCTGAGCGGGGATTGATTGGTGGCCTGCAGGCGGCTGTAGGAGCCGTTGGCGCTACACCAGCCACTTCTCTATTGGCTAGCCTTTCCGCTTTTCCGCTGGTAGCGCATTAAATGTGTTGCAGAGCTTTTTTTCCTTCTGTTAGCGTGGGTTCTTTTATGCGTTCCGGTTGCTGGGCTGGGCCTGCCAACCTGCGTGGGCTTCTGGACCTTTCGTGGGCCACAGAATCCTTCATGGGTTTGGAAATTCTTCATGGGTCAGGACATGGGA
>JAODPA010065096.1:0-11022 GCA_025585075.1 Nepenthes mirabilis | reverse complement strand
GGAGTTCTTTTTGTCAAAAGCCGGAGTTCAAAAGCCGGAGATCCTTTTCTACAAAAGTCAAAATTTCAAATTCGGAGTTTCTTTTCAACAAAGGCCGGAGTTCTTTTTCAACAAAAGCCGAAGTTTCAAATTCGGAGTTTCTTTTTAACAAAGGCCGGAGTTCTTTTTATCAAAAGTCGAAGTTCTTTTTACTGAAAGCCAGAGTTCTTTTTACTGAAAGCCGAAGTTCTTCTTACTGAAAGCCGGAGTTCTTCTTACTGAAGGCCGAAGTTCCTTTTTTTCAAAGTCGAAGGGTCGAAAGTCTTTTCTTTAAACATGCAATTATCGAAGTTCAAATAGATCGACAAATAATCATGCTTTAAGCAGAATAAAAATCGAACATCATGAATAACATGACAAATCATATAGATCAACAAATAATCATACTTTAAGTAGAATAAAAATCAAACACCATGAATAACAAGACTTCTTTTTAAACATGCGATTAAGAATGATTCTTTCTTAAATCATACGAACAGAACAACATCATATATACTGAAACATAAGTTCATCAAAAATCAGATATGCTTGCGTTGCAAACATACATAATCATGAACTTAAAATAAAGGTGAGTATTCTTGCCTGGATTTCTTTTACTTCGCATTGAACTTTTGGTCTCCCTTTACTAGAAAACTCTATTGTGTTCCTCTTTCTCATGCCCTCTAGTTCTTATTTATAGGCCTTGGGTCTGGCAACCGTCGTTAGGGTTTGGTCACACTAGGGGGAATGTTTCAGAGTATATTATTTATGACTTCACATTCCCGAAGAGTTTCCTAATTAAATTTCTAGGTTATTTATGGTCCACACTAGGGGGGATATTTTGGAGTATGTTATTTATGGCCTTACATTTCCAAAGAGTTTCCTCATTAAATTTTCAGTCAACTGACCTTGACCGGATTCATGTTTCTCATTTAAATACATTCCGGTCAACTAACTTGCGTTGACCAGATTACTTTCCTCTTACCGATCCTTCCTTCCATTCACTTTTTCCGGTCAACATTTTTCGTTGACCGGATTACTCATTCATCACGCCTTCCAGTTAACACTCGTTGATCGGATTACACCTTCATCACGTCTTCCGGTTAATACTCATTGACTGGAGTACTCGTTCTTCACACCTTCCGGTCAACACTTGTTGACCGAATTACTATCCTTAACTTGTTTTTCCTATGTAATTTTAACTTGACATCGAAAATTTTCTATATTTTAGGATTTGGGCCATTATAATCTCCCCCACTTATAAGAATTTCGTCCTCAAAATTTTAAATAAAGTTACTAACCTCCAGAAAATAAATAGGGGTACTTGTTCCGAATCTCTTCCTCTCGTTCCCAAGTTGCTTCTTCAGGTGAGTGATTTTTCAGAGTACTTTTATTAAAGAGATTGTTTTGGTGCGTAGCTTTTGTTCCCTTCGATCCAAAACCTACATTGGTTCTTCCACGTAGGATAAATCCTTGTCAATTGCTAAAGGCTCAAACTCAATTACATGAGTAGGATCATGGACATATTTTCAAAGCATTGATACATGAAACACGTCATGCACTTCTGGCAAGCTTGGTGGGAGTGCAAGTTTGTAGGCCACTTCTCCGATCCTTTCTAAAATCTCAAAAGGGACAATAAATCGTGGTTTCAGTTTTCCTTTCACCCCGAATCTGTACGTCCCCTTAGATGGTAACACCTTTAAAAATACAAAATCACATTCTTCAAATTCTAATGCAGTCCTCCTCCGGTCCGTATAGCTCTTTTGTCTGCTCCGGACTACTCTAAGATTCTCATGTACTAACTTTATCTTTTTTGCCGTCTCCTTAACAATTTTTGGACCCAAAATTCTTTTATCCCCGGGCTCCTCCCAGTGAATCGGTGATCTACATCTCCTTCCATACAAAGCCTCAAAAGGAGTCATGCCTATGCTGGCCTGATAACTGTTATTATATGTGAATTCTGCCAAAGTTAAGAAATTGTCCCAAGTCCCTTTCATCTCTAATACTGAGGCCTTTAACATATCCTCGAGGATCTGAATCGTCCATTTTGACTGGCCGTCAGTTTACGGATGATAAGCGATACTAAATTTTAATTATGTCCCCAATTCTTTATGTAAACTCTTTCAGAACCTTGAAACAAAATGAGGATCTCTATCTGATACAATAGAGACAGGCACACCATGAAGCCTGACAACCTCGTTTACATACAGTTGGGCCAGTTTGTCATGGGAGAATATCGTCCGGATTGTCAAAAAATGGGCTGACTTTGTTAACTGGTCAACAATAACCCAAACAGCATCATGTTTCATTAGTATCCTCGGCAGGCCGGTCACAAAGTCCATGGCAATATCTTCCCATTTTCAGCCTGGAAGCGGTATTAGTTGTAATAACCTAGACGGCTTCTTTCTTTTGGCTTTTACTTGTTGGCATACAAGGTATTTTTTCACGTAAGTAGCAATATCTCTCTTCATATTTCTCCACCGGAATGCTTTCTTTAGGTCCTCGTACATCTTATTGATTCCCGGGTGGATTGTATACCGGGATCTATAGGCTTCCTTCAAAATTTTTTCCTTCAATTCTTTGTTGTCCGGTACACATAATCGATCCCTAAACCTTAATGTTCCGTCCGACTTAACATGAAAATCACTTCGGGAATCTTTGTCAAGATCACTCATGATATTCACAAGGAAAGAATCATTCGCCCGACCTCCCTTAACCTCATCTATCACTTCTGGCTGGACTTGAAGGTATACTAAAATCATCCGCTTCCCTTGAACATATCGTTGGATGTCATAATACATTAGATTGTCCAATATCTCCATTTGTTTGACTTGCATCCTTGCCAAAATACCTGGCTGCCGACTTAGTGCATCGGTGACTACGTTGGACTTACCTGGCTCGTACCGAATTTCACAGTCATAATCCTTCAGAAATTCAATCCACCTTCGCTGCCTCATGTTCAGTTTCTTTTGTGAGAATAAATACTTTAAACTTTTATGATCGGAATAGACTAAGAATTTCTCACCATACAGGTAATATCTCCAGATTTTCAATGCAAACACTACAGCAGCTGATTCAAAATCATGAGTTTGGTAATTTCTTTCATGATCCTTCAACTGTTGTGACCCATAGGTAACTACCCTTCCGTGTTGCATTAACACACAACCCAATTCACTCTTTGAGGCATCACAATAGACAATTAGTCCTCCGGATTCATCTGGAATGGTTAGGACCGGTGCAGAAGGTAACCGGTCTTTAAGTGCCTAAAAACTCCCTTCACGATCATCGGTCCACTCAAACTTAGCATCTTTCTTTGTTAGTTGTATGAGTGGTAGGGCGATTTGGGAGAAGTTTTTCACAAACCATCTGTAATATCCGACCAAGCCTAAGAAGCTCCATACTTCAGTCACGAAGGTTGGCCGGTTCCATTTTACCACTGCTTTCACTTTCTTAGGGTCGACGAAAATCCCTTCTTTGGAGATGACGTGACCAAGAAATCCCACTTCCTCTAACCAAAATTCGCATTTCTTTAATTTGGCGAACAGCTGATGTTTCCTAAGGATCAGGAGTGTAGTCCATAATTGCTCATCGTGTTCCTCATAGCTCTTTGAATAAACAAGGATGTCATCAATAAAGACTATCACAAACTTGTCCAAGTAGGGTTGAAAAATTCGATTCATCAAGTCCATAAATACGGCTGGAGCATTAGTTAACCCAAAAGGCATCACTACAAACTCATAGTGCCCATATCTAGTCCGGAACGTAGTCTTTGCTATATCATCCTTTCTAATCCGAAACTGATGATATCCAGATCTAAGGTCGATCTTAAAGAATACACAAGCTCCTTGTAACTGATCAAGGAGGTCATCAATCCTTGGCAAAAGATATTTGTTCTTGGTGGTAATTTTGTTCAGTTCCCGATAATCCACGCACAACCTCAAGGTCTCGTCCTTCTTTCTTACAAACAGGACCGGTGCGTCCCATGGAGACACACTCGGCTGAATGAAACCCTTATTTAACAACTTCTGCAGTTGCTGCTTTAACTCCTTAAGTTATGTCGGCGCCATTCTATATGGTGCTTTGGATATTGGTGCTGATCCTGGCACCAATTCTATTCCAAATTTTAACTCCCGCTTGGGCGGCAGCCCAGGTAACTCATCAGGAAATAGATCTTTGAACTCCCGTACCACAGGAATCTCTTTGGCCAGAGTCCCTTGACCTTCAGTAGTCACACTAGCGAAGGTTAGGTAAACTTAGCACCCATAACCAATCAAGTGTCGGGCATGGAGGGCTAAAATGAAGCAGGATGCTTCTTTACGTCGGACTCCCTGAATATAGAAGGACTTGTTTCCAGGGATGGTGAAATCCACTCTTTTTTGAAAATAATCAATGCTGGCATGATATCTTGCTAACTAATCCATTCCCAAGATTGCATCGAAGTTCTTCATTTTTAGCAAAACCAGATTAACAGGCATCACGCATTCATTTGATTCTATCGGACACTCTGAATATACCACATTTAAAATTACAGATAACCCTGTGGGTGAGGTGACCATCAATGGGCAGCTAAGAACTTGAGGGAGGGTCGTAAGATAGTTCACAAATTCATGGGAGACAAATGAGTGGGTAGATCCTGAGTCAAAAAGCACATGACTAGAAGTGCCACAGATAGAAAGTGTACCTTCCACAACCTCCGTAGAGGTTTTGGCCTCCTTTGTAGAAACGGAAAACACCTTAGCTGGAATGAGAGACTTAGATCCTGGGGCTTGTTTGGCGAGTGGGCAATTCTTGATCATGTGCCCAGCCTGGCCACAGTTATAGCAGACCCTCAGCTTCTTATAGCACGGCTTCCCTTCATGTGATTTTTCACAATGATCACATGCATTACTAGGTGTTTGGAAAATCTGTACAGATCGGTTCTACTCCCCACTGGACTTCAACAGTCTCGCCTTCTTCGGAGGGCTTCCACTAGCACTGGCCCTTGAAGCCTGACTAAAAGTCCTTTGCCTGATAACTGCTCCTCTCTCCAACTCCTTCTCATAGATGACAGCCCTTTCTAGCACCTCTCCGTACGTGGCCAACTTCAGAGTTGAAAGGTGCCTCCTAATATTGTCTCTTAACCCTTAAAAGAACCTCCTGGCCTTCCTCTCCTGGTCTTCCACCATATAAGGAGTATAACGAGATAGCTCTGTAAACTTTGTATTGTACTCAGCCACAGAGTGAGTACCTTGCCTTAAGCGAAGAAATTCATCCTCTTACTGTCCGCAAAGATTAGCTGGGAAGTATTTTTTCAAGAATACTGTTTCAAACATTTCCCAAGTAATATCCCTGTCTGGTACCTCAAAAACTCTCTTCTGCAATTTCCACCAGTGGTGGGCCTTACCTGCTAGCTTATGGGTGGCAAATAGAATCATATCTCCAGTAGGGCACTTAATCACCACAAACACCTTCTTTAGTCGTTGGATCAAGGTATCTACCTTCAATAGGTCGGGTTCTCCTGAGAATTTAGGGATTCACTCGTTGGTCAAGCAATCGTAGACAGTCCTCTCCTGTTGAACAGGAATTGGGGTGGTCACCGGAGTTGGCGGAGCCAAAGCTTCTATGACGTCTGCCATCCTGTCTAATAGGTTTAAGTACCTTGTTTATGAGTTCGCAGGGTTGCTTGTCTGGATGGCTCGCCTTCCTCTATTAGACATGTCTTCAGTAATGACTTTGGTTCCTAAAAAGACTGTTTTGGTTAAAATACTAGCCAAAGGCGGCTAACACATAGTATTCCGTCCTAAGTATAAATAGTGCTAATTTCTTTTTACCCTTAATTTATCCTGCCTTAAGTTTTCGTATCTATTTAGATCAAACCTAAAGCATCTCAGTTTTCTCTGATACCAATTATGACAGTCCGGTCTTATTCCACCGCATAAAGCCGCCATCAAGTCTAAATCCTTACCAATTACCAAAGTAAATAAATAGATAATAATTAGGTGAACATAAAAATTTTTCTTTTCTTTCATATGAATAAACATTTCTTTTATACACAGGATTGCATGAGGCTGAATTACATGAACTGGCCTTCTAGTTTTAATTTCATACAAGGCCGGCCAATACTAAGGTTAGACGAACCTGAATGCCTTGATACGACCTGAGAGACTTACTAGAATTATCAATTTCATTTATCCAATAAGTAATCATGGAAACATGCTAACATCCATAGATTCATATACAGCGGAACTGTTCTACCAGTCTTCTCAAAACATCAAAAGGAATAAAATAAGTTCTTCATTTATCAACTCCGGCCAGCTATGCCATCTAGCTACATCACATGGTTCTACTTGACTTCTTCCTCCATAAGCCTCTCGTCATCTAAAAAGTGGCAAGAGTGAGCGACAAAGCCTAGCAAGATACTCACATGCAGAAAACATAAACATACAAATAATTAGATCAAAGTAAGGATTTATATCATAACTTTAACATCTGAAATCACCATATAATTTCTTCTTTAGTTCAGAATTTCCTTATTCTTATTCTTATTATCTTGTCTTTAGAAGATTCATAAAAACCATACGAAATCCTTATCATCTTTAGAGATCGGACGGGAGCGGACAACATCGAGGAAGGGTTGTGTGTAACCCCACAACCTAAGATTGTATCCTCTCATTATGCTCCCCAAGGTGGGAGGTAATGCCTTTAACCCGGCATACGGGACCGTAGTCCAAAAGTCTTATGCCACTAAAAGTCTCCCCCGTGGCCCAGGAGGCAGTTCTCGCGTGTCACTCCAATATCCTTCGTCCATCTTTAACAGCAAGTGTAATGAAAACTTAGTTCTTAGTTCATGTCTTTTAATGGCCATCCGTCATATTTCGAAAGTCGAAAGTCATAGAGTTCCACTTATTGTCCGGATTACGTACATTTTTCTTGTTCTTATAGCCTTGATCTTAGAAGCCGGAGTCCATTTTCCTTAAAACCGGAGGTCTTTTCAACAAAAACCGGAGTTCAAAAGTCGGAGTTCTTTTTCAAAAGGCGGAGTTCTTTTCTTAAAAAGTCGGAGTTCTTTTTCAAAAAGCGGAGTTCTTTTCTTAAAAAGGCCGGAGTTCTTTTTGTCAAAAGTCTGAGTTTAAAAGCCAGAGATCTTTTTCAACAAAAGCCAAAGTTCCAAATTCAGAGTTTCTTTTCAACAAAGGCCAGAATTCTTTTTCAACAAAAGCCGAAGTTCCAAATTTGGAGTTTCTTTTCAACAAAGGCCGGAGTTCTTTTTATCAAAAGTCGGAGTTCTTTTTACTAAAAGCCGGAGTTCTTCTTACTAAAAGCCGGAGTTCTATTTATTGAAAGTCAGAGTTCTTTTTACTGAAAGTTGGAGTCCTTTCTACTAAAGGCCGGAGTTCTTTTTCTTTAAAGCCGAAGGGTCGGAAGTCTTTTCTTTAAAAATACAATTATCGAAGTTCATACAGATCAACAAATAATCATACTTTAAGTAGAATAAAAATCAAACATCATGAATAACAGGACAATTCATATAGATCAACAAATAATCATACTTTAAGTAGAATAAAAATCAAACACCATGAATAACAGGACTTCCTTTTAAACATGCGATTAAGAATGATTCTTTCTTAAATCATATGAACAGAACAACATCATATATATTGAAACATAAGTTCATCGAAAATCAGATATACTTGCGTTGTAAACATGCATAATCATGAACTTAAAATAAGGGTGAGTATTCTTGCCTGGATTTCTTTTAATTCGCATTGAACTTTTGGTCTCCCTTTACTAGAAAACTCTATTGTGTGCCTCTTTCTCACGCCCTCTAGTTCTTATTTATAGGCCTTGGGTCTGGCGGCCGTCGTTAGCGTTTGGCCACACTAGGGGGGATGTTTCAGAGTATGTTATTTATGGCTTTACACTCCCGAAGAGTTTCCTCATTAAATTTCTAAGTTATTTATGGTCCACACTAGGGGGGATGTTTCGAAGTATGTTATTTATGGCCTTACATTTTCAAAGAGTTTCCTCATTAAATTTTCAGTCAACTGATCTTGACCGGATTCATATTTCTCATTTAAATACATTCCGGTCAACTAACTGGCGTTGACCAGATTACTTTCCTCTTTCCCGTCTTTCCTTCCATTTACGTTTTCCGATCAACATTTTTCGTTGACCGGATTACTCATTCATCACACCTTCCGGTCAACACTCGTTGACCGGATTACTCCTTCATCACGTCTTTCGGTCAACACTCATTGACCGGAGTACTCCTTCACGCCTTCCGGTCAACACTTGTTGACAAGATTACTATCCTTAACTTGTTTTTCCTAGGTAATTTTAACTTGACATCGGAAATTTTCTATATTCTAGGATTTGGGTCATTATATATAAATACTTCTTGACTATCGTTGATGATTTCTCTAGGAGTACCTGGATTTACCTTCTAAAACAAAAATCGGATACAAAATTGTGCTTGGAAGCCTTCTGCAATCTGGTTGCCGCACAATTTAATGTCAAAATCAAAGTGATTCGTAGCGATAATGGAACTGAATTCAAATTGGGAGACTTTTACTGTAAAAGAGGTGTTATTCACCAACGTAATTGTGTGGAAACACCACAGTAAAACGGTATCGTTGAACGTAAATACCAACATTTATTGAATGTTGCTAAAGCTATTAGATTTCAATCGGGACTTCCTTTAAAATTCTGGAGCGATTGTATACTTACTGCTGCACACATTATCAACAGAATTCTCACTCCATTACTTGAAAATAAGGCTCCATATGACATTCTGTTTGGAGTCAAACCCAACTATGACAACCTCCGCGTATTTGGTTATTTATGTTTTGCATCCACCTTTTCTCATGGGCAGAAGAAATTTGACCCTAAAAGTAGAATGTCTATTTTTGAGATATCCTTTCGGAGTCAAAGGATACAAATTGTTTGATTTACATAGTCATGTAACTTTTTATTCAAGGGACGTTATTTTTCATGAGAATATGTTCCCGTACAAAGGAAACTATACCAAAACTATTCCCAATGACCAATCCAATACTATGTCTCCCGTGGTGACTAGCGTCGATCCATTTGTCACTCAACAATTACCTCCTGTCCATAACTAGGACTTGAATCCAAACACTGATTCTGTTCTAGATGAAAACCCGCCAATCATTACCAATTGAAATGATAAAGAAGAATCCGACTCACCTCCCATCCATGATCAACTAGACCATAATCAAGAATCATTGAGTGACAGTCGGCAACCTAGTAACCCTTCTACAAACATCCAACTCCCAACAGGAGATAACACCCCCGTTCGCAGAACCACCAGAACTAGGAAAGCTCCTCAATACCTGAAAGATTTTCATTGCCATCAAGCATCTCAAGTTGTCCCTATCCAACCCACAACACAAGTTTCCCCAGGCAAACCTTACCCTCTTGAGAATCACATATCACATCAAAAGTTGTCCCACGACTATAAATCTTTCACTTCTTCCATCTCATCCCCAACTGAACCGCAAACCTATGCACAGGCCATGCGTGATCCTAACTGGCGCAAAGCCATTAAAGATGAACTAGAAGCCTTAGAATTCAATAAAACCTGGACCATTACTGATTTACCTCGAGGAAATAAAGCTATCGAATATTGATATGTGTTCAAATTAAAATTTAATAGTGATGGGAGTATTGAAAGATATAAATATCGGCTGGTAGCTAAAGTGTATACTCAAGAGGAATGAGTGGATTATCACGAAACTTTTTCCCCTGTCGCTAAATTTACCACCGTTCGATGCCTTTTGGCTGTTGCTGCCATAAAAAGATGTTATTTATATCATTTTGATGTCAATAATATATTCTTAAATGGCACCCTAAATGAAGATATCTATATGCAACAACCCCCTAGGTATACCAAAGGAAAACCTCACCAAGTATGCAAATTACTGAAAAGCATCTATGGACTTAAACAAGCATCCAGACAATGGTACTCTAAACTTTCTATTTTCCTTATTACATATGGATTCGTGTAATCCAAGACTGATTACAGCCTATTTACAAAACAAGACGACACATCTTTCATTGTTCTTCTTGTTTATGTTGACGATATAGTCGTTGCAAGTAATTGCTTGAAGGCCATTACATCCATCAAAACCTTCCTTAATCAAGCCTTCAAGATTAAAGACCTTGGAACCTTACGATACTTCCTTGGTATAGAAGTTGCCCGATCAACAAAAGATATACATCTTTGCCAACAAAAAATATACTTTTGATATTTTAGCCGATTCTGACACCACTGGAGCCAAACCTCTTAAACTGTCAATGGATCAAAACGTAAAATTGAGTAAGCATATTGAGGAGGTCTTACAAGACCCGAGCACATATCGAAGGCTTGTTGGTCATCTTCTGTACCTTACTGTCACAAGGCTAGATATAGCTTATGTTGTACACATTTTGAGCCAATTTATGAATCAGCCTACCTCTAACCATATGAAAGCTGCATATCAAGTTTTGTGCTATCTAAAACTAAACCTAGGACAAGGCATACTACTTCCTTCCACTTTTACCATTCAACAAAGAGCCTTTTGTGATGCTGATTGGGATTCATGTCCAGACACACGAAGATCCATTACTGGCTATTGCATTTTTCTTGACAATTCTCTCATCTCATGGAAATGCAAGAAACAGTCGGTGGTCTCTCGCTCTTCTGCAGATGCAGAATATAGATCAATAGCTACTACCTGTTGTTAATTATCTTGGCTACGTTATATTTTCAATAACTTGCAGGTTTCATATTCCCATGCAACACACCTATACTATGATAATCAAGCGGCGATTCATGTTACTGCTAATCCTGTCTTCCACGAGCGCACCAAACACATCGAGTTAGATTGTCATCTCATCTGCGACAAAATCCAAGAAGGGAGCATCCGTACACATCATGTCACCACTCATAATCAGCCGGCAGATATATTTACCAAGATTCTTTCCTCACAGCGGCTAAATGCACACTTGTCCAAGATGGGCATT
>JAODPA010065074.1:0-11022 GCA_025585075.1 Nepenthes mirabilis | reverse complement strand
TATTTATATTTTTATTGGGATTGATGCATACACTCATAGTGGGCTTGCTAAAAAAGGAGAAACAACCAGGTTCACAAAGGCACATATGTTTCTAGACGATCAACGCCAACCGTTAACCGGACAAAACGTCAAGTAGACCGGTAAAACTCGATAACAGGATGGACAACTAGCTTACGAAGACGGTCAGCATTTTTGTTGATCGGAAGCGTCACAGTATGCCGGCCTAAGAGCAAACCTCACGTGGGTCAAGCCCAATTTGGCCCACACTTCTGTCTTCGACAAGCAACGATCTTCTTCACTGATTTTGCGCTCTCTCAGAATGCAATCTCCATTGTAACAGTCACCAATAGATTCAACACACGCTCATGAGGAAAGCGTCGGATTTTGTCTGTAGTAAACCCTAATGGTTACAAAATATAGAAGAAAAGTAATCTGCCCAAGGAGCCGTTATTGCCATTAAAACTCCCACGCCAAGAAAGAAAGTCATCCCAACAGAGCGCAGGAATCAAACCTTTCTACCTAAGGAAGGCCGCCGAGCATCTCAACTATAAAAGCTCATGGAGTTCTCACCCTAAGGCACGTATTCAATCTCAAACAAAAATGCTCTTAATACTCGCATATAGCCGCCTTCATCATCAAGCTCTCTCTCAACTGCAAAACTCTCGCACTTTTAGTAAACAATTTACTCTTTGTCACCATGCTCTCAGCTAACACGGTGTCAAGAGTCAACACACCTTACGAGCCAGCAAAAGCCTCTCTCAACGAGAGAAGCCCAACGTCCCAAACACTCTCCCAATATTCTCATTGCATTTATTTCCTTTACCTTCTTAATTCGAAGGCTGTTATTGACTTGAACATCGAAGTATTTTCGGTGGGACAATCTCTCGCTGTCACTTGACCTCTTATTTGCTGTAGTGGTGTGCAAGATCTAGATCTAGTGAATGGAGTTAGATTCAGACGATCAAGTTGACCCGAACCTGTTTGAAGTATAGATCTAGGACGCATCATTGGTACCATCTGTGGAAATGTTTACAAAAAGTCAACCATTTTTCTCCAATACTTTTCTCAGCTACACCATTTGAGTCAACGGTATCAATTCGAATGGTGAATACAAGAGCACAAACTAAGAAGCCCACTAGATATGTGACCTCACCCGATCAGGACCACGCTGTTGGTACCATGGTCAACGGGACGGTCAACGGGGTGCCCGTACCCTTCTTTCAAAATCTAGTAGAGCACATGTAGAACACAAACAAGATGCTCTGCTCCCGCTAGGAGCACGCATAGTAGGGGGCTCTATAGGCAGCAATCCCTACACCAGCCTTTAGGAAAGGAGGCTAGAGGAAGAAGAGACCGGCCAAGAAATCTATTAAGCCGGCCAACATTCAGACACCAGAGTCCTCTCACGCTCAAAGCCGGCCAAGGTTTAAAGAATGATCGGGCAACATGACTCCGAAAAAAAGTTCAGAACGAAGGAACCCCCAATGCTCTCCAATGGAAACCAGGACCCAGACTCAGGAGGGAGCCTCCTGGGTCGTTAGATCCATAGGTGCTAGTAGCCAGTTAGCTACGCGCCACCTCAAAGAAAGAACGGAGTTGAGAACATATCTCAACTCCAAAAGATCAAGCAACGCCGCTCAGGCATACCCAAGACTAGAGAAGATCTGGAATCGCTTGTTTAAAGACGATGAACACGCGATAGACGTTGACCGATCTCCTTTCACGGCGGAGATCTTGAACCGTCCTATGTCGACAAAGTTCAAGATGACAACCCTTGACTCATATGATGGGAACGCTGATCCCATGGATCATCTTGATCACTTTCACACCCATCTGAGTCTATAAGGGTTAGGAGATGCAACAATGTGCTGTTGCTTCCCACTTACCTTGAAGGAGGACGCTCACATTTGGTTCCATCACTTCCCCTTAGATTCAATTCGGAGTTTCAGGAAACTGACTGATCTCTTCTTGGCGCAATCGCCTTCAGCTGTCGAGAAGAGAAACAGCCTTGGCACTTGTCCCACATCAAGAAAAGCACAGTGAAAATCCGCAGAAATTTCTGAATCGCTTCGTGGCAGAAGCTAGGCGGATCCCCGGCACACGAAGGAAATAAAATTTGGCAGTTTCATCTCCGCGCTAACATACGGTGACTTATTTAGGCACCTAGTGCATAAGAATTCGCAGACCTTTTAGGAAGTAGAATCTATCAGCGGAGCCTACGCAGCAGCGAAGGAGGCCAACAAGGCTAAGGATCCCGAGCGGACTAAACAACCTTACCCTTTCCTAGCTAAGGGAAAGAGGAAGTACAACGGTAGCGACCACTCCCGCAGAAAGCACCATAGGACTGGACCACCAAAGCATAAAGACTATGGGCCCATCAACCTGACGCCCCTGACTGACACGCATTCGAACGTCCTCATGCAGATCCGTAAAAAGAAGTTCCTTAAGTGGCCAAAACCACTTAAGAAAGCGGAGGAAAGAAATCCAGCCAAGTACTGTGATTTCTATTGATCTCCCAAACACTCCACGGAGGATTGCAAGACTATTTAGCAGGAGATCGAGGAGCTGATCTGAAGATGTCACCTCACTAGGTTCGTCAAAAACCCTGACCAGAGCCCTGGCACTGCAGGTAGTAAGGACCAAAGCCTTCCCCTCCATAGAATCGAGTTACGGCAGGAGTGGTCAATATGATCACTACTCAACCGGTCAAAACTCCGGCTGACCACAAGGAACAGTAGACTGAGAGAAAGAAACAGTGCACTAAAAACAATGTCATTAGCTTTAGCAACAATGACTTGGAACATGTAATCTCCCCCATGCAAATCCCCTCATTGTATTTGCGCTCGTTTCGAATGGTAACGTCGACTATCAGCTGAAATGAGTATTTATTGATAATGGAAGTCTATGCGATTTGCTTTATCCTGACACGTTCTTTAAACTCGATTTAAAAAAGAGTCAGTAAAACCTGCCAAATGCCCACTATACGGCCTGGACAACAAATCAGTGTCCGTCCAAGGGAAGATTCAGTTGAAGGTCACCGTGGGCACATACCCTAGAATGTCGAGTTGTACACTCACCTTCTTAGTAGTTGACCTACCATTCGTCTACAGCGCAATACTAGGCCGTCCGTGCCAAACAGTGTTCGGAGCCGTCACTTTGATACCACATCTCAAGTTGAAATTCCCGACGGCATGCGGCGTGGGTGTAGTGCTGGATGATCAAGTCATTGGGCAGACATATTACATGTCCCAAATCGCTCCAAGTGGCAGCGCCAAGTTGACGGGAGAACTTGACCATCGCAACGAAGCAACTCTATAGCAGGTGTAGTTTGGTGAGACAACCAATCTTATTCCACTAAACCGGAAGGACACAAAAAGGTGCGTACAGATCGGGGACTCATTCACCGATACATTGCCCGACGAGCTAATCACGTTCTTACGGCAGAGCGCTGACGTCTTTACACGGACTCCCACTAACATACCAGGGATTCCGGCCGAAGTAATGGTCCATAAGTTGGGTTTTGATCCCGATCGCAAGCCCGTCGAGTAGAAGCGGAGAAATCACTCAGTGAAAAAGTTGATCGCCATCTGGAAAGAAGTAAAGAAACTGCTGGACGCCGGCTTCAACAGAGAAGTGTAATACCCGGATTGACTCTCTAACGTCGTCCTGATAAGGAAAAGTAACAAAAAATGGCGAATGTGTATCGACTTTACTGATGTTAATAAAGCCTGACCAAAAAACAGCTTTCTTTTACTCACAATCGATCTGCTGGTGAACTTCACATATGGACACGAGCTGTTGAGCTTTATGGACCCATACTCGGGTTACAACCAGATCTGAATAAGCCCCAAGGATGAAGAACATATATCATTCATGACGGACCAAGGCACTTATTGCTATAAGGTCGTGCATTTTGGTCTTAAAAATGTGTGTGCCACTTACCAACGACTCGTGAATAAGATGCTTGAGAAGTAGATCGGCCGCAATATGGAGATGTATGTTGAAGACATGCTCGTCAAGAGCAAGACCACCCATGACTATATTCACAATCTAGCTGAGTCCTTTGAGGTATTTCGCGTGCACCAAATGAAGCTTAATCCTTCTAAATGCGTTTTCGGGGTATCCTCAGGGAGATTCTTAGGTTTCATTATCTCTCAACGAGAGATCGAGGCAAACTCAGAGAAGATCAAGGCCCTCACGGACATGGCTCCACCACGGAGCGTCAAAGATATCCAGTAGCTAATCGGACGACT
This sequence comes from Nepenthes mirabilis, assembly GCA_025585075.1. NCBI lineage: Eukaryota > Viridiplantae > Streptophyta > Magnoliopsida > Caryophyllales > Nepenthaceae > Nepenthes > Nepenthes mirabilis. Next base: position 6,769 of record JAODPA010065074.1, on the reverse strand, counting down.
GGCAGTCCTGTCCCGCTTCTTAGTTAAGTCGGGGGACAAGTACCAACCTTTTTTAAGGCTCTAAGGGGGACAAAAGCCAACGGATTCCACCGGACAGCAGAATGTCAGGAATCCTTCGATGAATTAAAGCGGTACCTGGCTAGTCGATCGTTACTTATGTCACCTAATGACGGAGAAGACCTATACCTCTATCTGGCGGTATCAGAGGTGGCCCTTAACTTTGTCCTCCTATGCCTGGACTCCAATTCTTAACAGTTGGTCTACTATGTGAGAAAGACGTTGGCCGGCCCAGAGACGCGCTACCCACAAGCAAAAAAGTTAGCTTTGGTAGTTGTTTTCTCCGCCCGGAAACTGTGATCTCACTTCCAGGCTCATCGCGTGATTACTCTTATCGACCAATCTCTGAAGAGCATTCTCCAGAAACCCGACACTTTTGAATGGCTGGTAAAGTTGGCTATCGAAGTGGGGAGTTCGACATCAAATTTCGGCCCAAATCAGCCATTAAGTGGTAGGCTCTGGCCAACTTCATCGTCGAGATCATGACACCAATTCTCGAAGAACGGCCCATTGAGGATGCAGGACAGCACAAGGAAGAATCGGAATAGGACCTCAACGTAGACGGATCGTCTACGGACTCAGGCAGCGGTACCGGAGTGGTCCTCAGGACCTTTGACAGGTTTGAGGTGAAATACTCCCTCAGACTCGACTTCCTAGCCACCAATAATGTTACCGAGTACGAAGCACTATTAGCTGGGTTAAGACTGGTCAAAGAATGCTCAGCTAAACGAATGACCATCTACAATGACTCTGAGCTGGTCATCAACCAAGTTAACGGGAGCTTCGAGGCGAGTAACCCACACCTTGCCAAATACTTGGCCAAGGTGAAGGAAGCCGCCCAGAGATTCGACAAGCTAACCCTGGTCTATGTTCCCAGAATTAAAAATTGGAATGCCGACCAACTGACCAGAGCGGCGATGGCCGAAAATCCAGAACAGTATTCTAGGGATATGCAGGAGATTCTGAACGTTCCTAGTACAGAGGAACAGGAAGCAATGCAGATCTCTGAAGTAGAAAATTAGATGACATCATACCAAAGATACTTGGCTGACAGAGCACTCCCAAAAGACGTCGATGAAGCTAAGCGGATCAAGAAGACGGTCGGTTGGTACACTGTAGTCGATGGACGGCTATATTGCTGTGGCTACTGGACTCCGTACCTCCGGTGCCTTACCTCCGAGGAAGCCGACTACGCCTTCAGCAAAATCCACCTTGGGATATGCGGATCGCACACCGGCAGTAAGAACTTAACATTCAAGATCATGCGGCAGATTTACTATTGACCAATAATGAAGAAGGATGCGCTCGAGTTCGTAAAGATGTGTGAGAACTGCCAACTTCACGGCAATCTTCACTACTAGCCGTCCGCTGAGCTGAAATCCCTCTAGGCTCTTTGGCCTTTTACGCAATTGGGGCTTGACATTCTCAACCCATTCCCCGTTCCAATGGGGAAATGAAGTTTATTATCGCAGGCATCAACTACTTCACCAAGTAGATTGAAGTCATCCCACTGGTCAAGATCACAGAGCACAATGCTCTTGAATTCGTCCGTCAGAACATAGTCAGCAGATTTGACGTTTTTACGGTCATTGTAACTAACAACGGAACCCAATTCTCAGGAAAATGCTTCACTAAGTATTATGTTAGTCTAGGCATTAAGCTGGTCCAAACTTTTGTGGCGTATCCTCAATCGAATGAATAGATGGAAATCACAAACTGCACGCTACTTTACAGTCTTAAAACTAGGCTCGAGGACGCAAGGGCTCCTAGGTGGACGAGCTACCCTCCGTCCTCTGTTCTTACCGAACTACTCCAAAGGAACCAACTCGCAAGACGCCCTTCAATCTCTGTTACAGAACTGAAGCAGTAATCTCGATTGAGATCGGATTTTTAAGTCTTAGGGTCGAATCTTTCGACCCATAAAGTAACTATCAGAAAATTTGAGAACACCTAGACTTGTTAGAAAAAGCCCGTAACGTTACCAGGATACGGATTGCACCCTACCTACAAAGAATTGCCCGCTATTACAGTAAAAAGGTAAAAGCATGACAATGCGACGTCGGGGATCTAGTCTTGCGAAGCGTCGAGGATACGGGTAAGATTGCCAATCGAAATAAACTTTTCCTAAATTGGGAAGGGTCTTTCCTAGCCTTCGCCGCCCTATGGAACGGAGCATACAAACTTCGAACTCAAGATGGCAAGTTGATTCCATGGACGTAGAACGCAATCCACCTCAAACGATACTTCTAGTAAGGGTTCGGGTAGGTCATCTATGTGTATGCTTGTAATCATATGTGCATGTTGTTCCCAATCAATAAAATAAGTATTTCCCATGTGTATTGTGTTATTTTTTATTTTTTCCCATGTTCTATATGTGTGTATGCATATTTGTATGTTTTCTTTGTTGCAAGACTAAACGACCTAGACTGTTCCTAACTCGTGCTAGTTTTTCATCCGCTCGTTACTAAACCCTAATCATCCAGGCAGCCCATGTTATACTACGATCATTCGGGCGGCCCATAAGTGGTCGAATTTAAACCCTGGTTATCTAGACGGCCCGTGAGTGATTATATTTAAACCTCGATCATCCATGCGGCCCATAAGTAGTCGTATCTAAACATTGGTTATCCAAGTGACTCGTTCGTGATCAAAATCTTAGGAGGCTCAAGTAGCACATGTGGCAACTTCCTTTGCAAGGAAATAACATGGTCAGTCAGTGACGATCGATAGGAGCAAGGCACTCCTCCCAAAAGCTGGCCGCCCATGTTAACACTTGGGCAGCACCACTAACCCTTTATTCACACATAAGTATAAATCAGGTTTGACATATCGTCAAGATCTGCCTTGATGTCTTTTCAAGGACTCAAGACCTTGAAAAAACGCCAATAACAACTTAAGCAAGGCAAACAACTTGCGTGTAATACACCAAGTTGGACGGCCAAGACAACAACGGGTAATTTGAAAGCAGTGATAATGGCAAAGACGTGCAACATCAATAAAACAGTTATTTTATTGCTTACAATATATTTACATCAATACACCAAATAAAGTGAGGAGCACAAAAGACTATGGAGGAGCGAAACTCCCGGGAGGAGGCGGAAGCGGCCCTTGATCACTTCGGGGCTCCCCCACAAGGCTCTCACTACGAAGGGTATACCGGTTCACAGGGTCAAGATACTCAACGGGAAAATTGGGGTCCGCCAGTTGGGCAATACGCCGGCCAATGTTGACCCCCTCCCATAACCGTGCCAACAGCATGTTTGAAACCTCGTGGGGACGACTACGAGTACTCAACTCGTTCTTCAATATAGTCATCTGTCCCGCAAGCTGATCAATGCGCTGCATAGCTCGGTTAACCTCTTCTTTTAGGCAAATGTTCTCCTCTTTCAGTTTATTGTTCTCCTCCACTAGGCCGGCCACCACAATTTCTTTCAAGCTGGCGTTCTCCTCTTTCAGCCTAGCATTCTCCACTTCCAGGTCGACCAACACAAACTCTAGGGCGACTGCATCCTCCCGATGCTCCACCTTCAGCAGCTCCAACTTCTCATCGAGCCAGGCGATCTCCTTATCTCGGTCAGAGATTATCAGGCCTCGTTGGCTAAGCACCTTAATAACGGCACCGAAAACTCTATCCGCTTGCAAAAACTTCTAAGAGTCAGCAACAGAGGTGAAAAGAAAAAGGAAAGCTGTGAGTGCTTACCTACCAGACTCTGCGTATCGTCCTCACTGGCCTACTGCGATCTCTAGGCCTAGACGGTGGAGGATTGGAAACTATGTACTCCCGAATAGGCCTAGCAGTGGCCTCCGCCGCAGACTCCCCCGGTAGCTCTATCGTAAGGTCCTCCATTTCCACAGGCTCTCTGGCGGCGGTCTCCTCTGTAAACTCAGCACTAACACCAACTACCGATTGAGGCTCTCCGGTGCAACAGGAGGCTCTGCAGGCGCCTCCTTGGTTCCCCGACTGGCATCTCTGCCGGTAGCTCAGCGGCCCACTCCATTGAGGGCTCTGCGGGTGCCTCAGAAGGCACAAGATGCTCCGGTCATGGTAGGGCCAGAATAGTGCTGCTGGTGGCTGAGTGCAACTTGGCCCTGTAAGCCTTCACGATGGATTCCTTACCACCTATGCCGGAGCTATCCCCAACTCCTGCAAGCTGACCAGCCAAAACATTCCTTGGCTCAATGGAGGATGAAGAAGAAGGCATCACCACCGCCGCCATCGCTGGCTCCTTCACCCCTGGACTTTCGGGAGATCCCTCGCTGGGTGGTGCACCGATCACAATGGTGCCAGCCTTCCTCTTTCTAGAAGGCGTCCTCATTTTCTGCTCGGGAGGAGGCCCCCAATTGGCCTTCTTAGGCTCAACACGAGAGACCAGGTAGTCCCTCCAGAAGTCATCAAGGTGGCCCTCCACCAAATCAAACAACGACTCCAAGGACTCCATCTCCTCATCAAAACGAGTCCTAGTGTAAATCTCGAGCACCTTGGCTCACTCCCTGGCCAACAGCCAAGACTCGTCCACGCGAATAAAAAAGAACTGGTTCTTCCGATTCTTTACGGAGTCATAAATAGCGGAGCTAACCTGGAGTCTGCCATGTGGGGCCAGGGAGATCCACTCCGCTCCCTGGCTGAACTTGAACAAGACTCACACCATTTCCACAGATAACTGCTTCTTATAATGACGAAGAAAAATACAAAACATGTACAGGTACCGCACAACATTAGCATGGAACTGTGCGATGGGAACCTAAAGAGCTGTGAAGATGCCTAGCAGCTCATCTGGGACTGAAATGTGTAGGCCACTCCTCAAGTGGGCCTCGTAGACGGTAATGAATTTCTCAAGTGGTGAGCACGCCCTATCCTCCTTTGCAGGGACTCAGAAGACGATTGCCTTGGGAATGTACTCCACGTACAACTCCTTCACGTCAGTCTCTGTGAGGATCAAAGCTATCTGTGTAACGGAAGCCATAGATATGGAAGCAGAGAAAAGTTGCAGGACACTTAGAGTTTTTTTAGGAAAGATGAAGGAAAGCGTGAAAAATTTAAAAGCGAAACGGACAGACAACTTAAAGGATAGTGTGACCACTAAAGAAGTTAACCATCTCGAGAACGTGCACCCATCATTACTGACACGTGTTGTTTCCTAAACGGGCGCAGTCGAATCAAATCCTCTAGCACATTAATTACCAGGATCGTAAATTCACCACATATAGACACGTGGCCACCTTTTTTACTGACAAGCCGGCTGATAATGGCACGTCCTTCCAACTCCCACAAGTTCTTTGGCTTAGACGGTCAACGAATCCATTCAACACTTCCTTTAGAAGTTCTCCGGACTTTACCTAGATGGTCAATGAATCCGGTCAACTCTTCCTTCAGAAGTCCTTTGGATTTTTGGCTTAGATAGTCAACAAATCCGGTTAACTTTTCTTTCAGAAGCTCTCTAGACTTTGACTTAGATAGTCAACGATTCCGATCAATGCTTCCTCCACCAATTCAGCAGATCTTGACGGACACCTAGTCACGTCACCAACGGACCTAGAGTTGCTGCCGGCTTCTTCATCAAGGTTTCGAAGTCAAGCACGTCCTATCATGAACATGCTGAAGGTCAGAGTTTAAACACCAGTATGGGGGCTAGTGATGGGTACACCTATTGTGAGCTAACCCAAGAAGGAGAAACGGCCCAGGTCCACAAAGACCCATATGTTCCTGGACGGTAATGCCTGTTGTTGGCAGGACAAAAAGCCAAGTAGACCAACAAAGCTCGATAACATGACCTACAACTAGTTCACGAAGATAGTCAAAATTTTTGTTGATCAGAAGCGCCACAATAGGCCGACCTAAGAGCCAGCCTCACCTGGGCCAAGCCCAATATAGCCCACACTTCTGTCTTCAACCAACAACGGTCTTCTCCCATAATTTTGCGTTCTCCCAGAAGGCAATCTCTATTGTAACAGTCATCAACAGATTCAATGCATGCCCTATGAGGAAAGCGCAAAATTCTGTTTGTCGTAAACTCTAACGGTTACAACATGCAGAAAGAAAGCAATCTGCCCAAGGAGCCGTTATCGCCATTAAAGCTCCTACTCCAAGAAAGGAAGTCATTCCAATAGAGCGCGTGAATCAAGTATTCTTGCGCAAGGAAGGCAGCCCAACATCTCAGCCAGGAAGGCCGCCTAATATCTCAGCTATAAAACCCCATGGAGTTCTCACCCCAAGGCACGCATTCAATCTCAGACAGAAACGCTCTTAATACTCAAATACAGTCGCCTTTATCATCAAGCACTCTCTCTACTGCAAAGTTCTTACGTTTTCAATAAACAATTTACTCTTTGTTACCACGCTCCCAGCTAACACGATGTTAAGAGCCAGTGCTCCTCACGAGCCAACAAAGACCTCTCTCAACGAGAGCAGCCCACCGTTCCAAACACTCTCCCAGCATTCTCATTGCATTTATTTCCTTTATCTTCTTAATTCGAAAGCTGTTACTGACTTGAGCGTTAGAGTATTTTCGGTGGGACAATCTTTCGCTATCACCTGACCTCTTATTTGTTGTAGTGGTGTGCAAGATCTAAACTTAATGATTGGAGCCGGATTCAGATGATTAAATTGACATAAATCTGTTCGAAACTTGGATTTATTATGCATCATAAATAATTTTAAAAAGTATTTTATTTAAAACCATCCATTATTATATCATTTGGATCAAATAAGTCA
>JAODPA010065063.1:0-34255 GCA_025585075.1 Nepenthes mirabilis | reverse complement strand
GGTTATATGTGGATGTATGAGAATAAAGATGATAAAGAGTATAGAGGATATTTGTAGTTTGTATATGTTGAATGTATAAAAATATATTGGCCGGTGTGCGGAATGGTATTAGAGCTTGGCCCGATTCGGTGTGTCAGCGCGGATACTGGGCTACCTAAGAGGGGTGGATTGTAGTGTCCCACATCGGATGGGGATGTGAACGAAGCGTGCTTTATAAGCCGTAGAGACCTTTCCCTTATAGACGCGTTTTGGGGGCCGTGGGCCTGTCAGGAACAAAACCGTACAGGTTGGTTTGGCTTGGGACGCCGTGAAGTTTCCCGACTCAAAGCGGACAATATCTACAAGCAAGTTGCCCGGGGACGTTACATTTCGGCTTCCTATTTTTGGGGCTTTTACACAAATTAAGATTAGAATATCATTACTCATATCCTATATAAGTTAATCTATCAATTGATACCCAATTGGTGAATTTATGTGGATTTCCATTCGTAAAATCCTAGACCTGCGCCCGGATCTCATTTGTGCATATGTTTTAAGTTTTAAACATAAATTGAGTTGAAATTATGATTACCCATGACTTGAATTTGATAATTTACCCATTAGATACCCGAAATTTTGTAAATTACCCGATATCCAGCTGAAGCATCTACATTCGTTCCGATAGAAATTCATTCCTGAATACATATAGCCATGAACATCTAATCACAAAAGTTTATTAATTCTAACAGATCATTACATTAATTGCTTCTTCGTGGCGGTCGTCCAAAAGGTGCTTTTGAATCCTTACAAACCCTTCAGATAGGCTCTAGTCACTTCTTTTCGTCAGGCACGAGTTCTAAATTTCCATCTCAGGGGCGAAAAAGTAGAAAACAGTAAGTCAGAGCTCAACAAGATACATGCAGATTTTCTATAAAACGTTCATGCTGTCAACAGTTACAAATACACATACAAGATATCATTTTGCCGGAATCATGCATAACACTTAGAACGGTTAATGCAGGATATCATGTATTATATATATATATCATACGGTAGCATTTGGCCAGTGTGACGGACCGGTCACATTCCACCGCATGCGGCCGCCTGTCAATCGAAAACGATCACATACTTTGGTTAAAAAGGGTGGACTTAAATTTTTCTTTTATATGTATTATACAATCGCGTGCACAGGATCGCGTAAGGCCCAACTTCGTGAGTTGGTGGCCAGGGGTCGTGGTTTTTCTCTCTCTTGACCGGCCAAGACGAGATCGGTTGGACATAAAGGTCCTAAACAAACTGAGATGCCACTAGGAATCACAAATTATTCAAACCATAACAGTGGAAGGAAGCATACTAATATTCATTAACTTTTAGTAACGGAAGTAATTTACAAATCTTTCCCAAAATATCAAAAGCGAAAACATCAATTTTGCTTCTTCGTGGCTTAAATTCCGGCCAGCTATCCTGCCTATCTAGTCCTTCGGACCTCATTCTTTTTCGTCCGACATAAACTCGTCACCACCGTCATCATCATCTAAAAAATGGAAGGGCTGAGCTAGAGAGCCCAGCAAGGTACTCATGCATAAATCATGCATAATCATACACCGAATACAATAGTTGCATATATGCATGCAGTTTCATAAAACCTGGCTAGAATCAATGCAAACAGATTTTGAAATCATGCAATTAGATTTCCAAAATCATGCTTAAATTCATCCCTATCAAAAACCGGCTATATTTAAGGTCTGCATCACTCGACCATCATATCTCATAAACGCTACATTTAAGATCCGTAGTCAAGACCATCCAAAAGGCTACATTTAATGTTCGTAGTCAAGACCATCCAAAACGGTACATTTAAGGTCCGTAGTCATGACCAGTCAAATGGCAACATTTAAAGTCTGCAGATCTCGACCATCATATCTCAATAACGGAAACATTTAAGGCCTGCAGCTACTCGGCCATCAAACACTTAGTTCCGCAAATCATGCTTTTTCGAAAATCAAGTCGAATATGCACTTAACCGGAGGTCTTTTTAACAAAAATCAGAGATCTTTTTATCAAAAGTCAGAGTTCTTTCTAACGAAAGCCGAAGTTCTTTTTATCAAAAGTTGGAGTTCTTTTTAACAAAAGCCGGAGGTCTTTTTATCAAAAGTTGGAGTTCTTTCTAACAAAAGCTGAAATTCTTTTTATCAAAAGTCAGAGTTCTTTCTGACAAAAGCCGAAGTTCTTTTTATCAAAAGTCGGAGTTCTTTTTAACAAAAGCTAGAGGTCTTTTTATAAAAAGCCGGAGTTCTTTCTAACAAAAGCCGAAGTTCTTTTTATCAAAAGTCGGAGTTTTTTCTAACAAAAGCCGAAGTTTCTTTTATCAAAAGTTGAAGTTCTTTTTTAACAAAAGTCGGAGGTCTTTTTATACATGCAATAACCGAATATCTTAAAACATGGCCAGATTTCGTGCATTTAAGTAAAACGTCCAAACATCCTAAAATAACCGGTACTTTTTCATAAGCAAATAACTGGTTATCATCTAAATCATGCAATAATCAAACTTCATGCATTCGAACATTATGAACCAACTGAATATTATTAGTTAGACAAACAAGCATATATTATTTGCATTAAAAGCATGAACTTAAAATGGTGAGTACACTTGCATTAAAACACATGATCAACAAAAGGTGAGTACTCTTGCCTGGATTGGATTTATGAACCCCTTACTTGGTTCTGGCTCGAAATTCTTAGCCCCTTCACCAGGTCGATTACCCAGCTTCATATCCTAATTCTCGGGGCCATTACTTATAGATGTTGGGGTTGGTGATAGTAGGTAGGGTAGGTCAACTGCTCGTACTTCTTTGCTTGCTGTCCTTGCCTTTCTAGAAGGTCAGCGGGGTGGTTGGGACTAGCTTACCTACTGGCATGGTCATCCTGACCTTAATCATATTTAGTCATCATGTCAATCAATCTGACGGTCAACTCTCCCCTGGCTACTCTCCATGCTTTCCGGTCAACTGGTGTTGACCGGATTAAATTTCCCTTCTTTCAATCATCTCAACACTTCCAGCCTCCTTCCTTCCTTTTCGGTCAACCGGCGTTGACCGGTTAAATTCTCCTTCATGATTTTTTGGTCAACAGGCGTTGATCGGATTAATTTTCTTATTATCTTTTCCGGTCAACAATCACACAATTCCGATCAACTTAACTACCCCGATTTGCCTTCTATTCTTATAATTGCTATTACTTCTGGTCAACGTTTACATTTTTGTTCAACTGGCGTTGACCAGATAAACTCTCTTTCATGTTTTCGGTCAACTTGTGTTGACTGGTTACGTTTGCCTCACATTTTCTGGTCAACAGGTGTTAACCGAATCATGTTTTCCTTCACCTTTTTGCCATTCTCATGACACAAAAGAATTTGGTCATTATATTTTCGATGACAGGAGGTTCCAAAGATTTGGTACATTACAGCCGGACTATACAAAAGCTAACCAGAAAGTCGGAACAGATAATATTTGAGCATAAAATAAAGCCGGTCACTATTTAGCTTCTTTTATTTATTGCTTAATGGAATGAGGCTTTAATCAAGGATAGATTGTACACATCTCCTCACAATCACGACAATACCTCATACAAAGCCCCGAGGACGGCTATCACTATCTCCTTGTACAAAGCCCCAAGGACAGCTTTCACTTTTGTTATCCTCGATTATCACTTTGAGGTCCTAAAGCATGCCGGAGAACCTTGTCTCCCAATACTAAGGTCCGAACTTATTTGTCTTATCATAAAGCCGGTTCACATTTTTTTTGTTCATTCCGGACGGCCGTATCACAAGCCGGTTTCAAAGTTTTAGTACAGGTGTCGGTTTCAAATCATAATACAATGCTGGTTTCAATTATAATACAAGGCCGGTTTTAAAAATTACAATGCAATGCTGGTTTTAAAATTACGATACAAGGCTGGTTTAAAAATCGCAGTGCAAATGTTGGTTTTAAAATTTAAGATACAAGGCCGGTTTCTAAATCACAGTGCAAATGCCGATTTCAAAATTACGATATAAGGCCTGTTTTAAAATCACAGAGTAAATGTTGGTTTCAAATTACAATACAAATGCCGGTTTCAATCATAATACAAGGTCGGTTTCTAAATTACGATACAAGGCCGGTTTCAATCATAATACAAGGCCGGTTTCAAAATTACGATACAAGTGCTGGTTTTAATCATAATACAAGGCCAGTTTCAAAATTATAATACAAATGCCGACTTCAATCATTATATAAGGCCGGTTTTAAAATTACGATGCAAGTGCCGGTTTCAATCATAATACAAGGTCGGTTTCAAAATTACAATCAAAGTGTCGGTTTCAATCATAATACATGGCCGGTTTCAAATTTTACAATACAAATGCCGGTTTTAATCATAATATAAGGCCATTTTCAAAATCGCAATGCAAGGGTTGGAGGTCTCTTTCTAACTCATGTCAAATATCTTAAAAACGTGTTCGTGGCCAGACTTCATACAAGTAAGAGAATAAGGTTAATCGAAGATCTTTAAGAATACACATAACAGAGCTTTCTTTGAACATGATATTAACAGAAATTCTTCCTTAATTCAGATAATCAGAGCAATTATCATGGCATACCTTAACATAAGTTCATCAAAATCAGGTATACTCGCATTACAAGTATGAACTAAAGGAAGATAAGTACGCTTTCATTAAATCATGAACTTAAAACAGAGGATACACCTGCAAATGAACTTAAAAAGAGTGATCGTCCGAGGTACACTTGCAATATGCTGAAGTTAAAAATAGAGTATACATTTGTATTAAACCATGAACTTAAAAGTATGGGGTACACATGCTTGACAATCATTCACCCACCCTTACAAACTGGAAGCTTTCTCTCATTCTCTACTCCTTACTATTCCTTTTGCCGGTCGCTTATACTTACTTCCTCGATCGAAGCTGAATATATATAGAGGAGGGGTTAGGTGGAGTAAGTGGGGGTAAGCTACCAATCTGGTACTTCTTCTCAGAGGTTAGTGGAAGTAAGTAGTCTAAGCTACTTACTTTGGTACTTCTTCTCAGACGGCCAACAAGGTGGTTCACTTATTTCATTTAATTAGGGTCTAATTGGGTTCTAACTAATTAGTGAAGTTGATCATTGTCTTTAGTTACCCTTAATTTATTCCAGCCAATCCTTTGGTCAGTGCTCAGAGTCGACCATCGTTTCACTTCTTTTATTCTAGACTGGTCAACCTTTCTCAAGGTCGGTCAACTCTTTGGTCGGTCAACATTTTGATGCTGGTCAACATTCGGTCAGTATCATAATTTTTGGTCAACCTTTACTCAAGCCGGTCAATATTCTAAAGCCGGTCAACCTTACAAGTTTTAGTCAACATTTTCTTATCATCTATTTCGGACTTCAAGCAGCCCAGCCTTCTGCGACACAAGCTACTCCGATTTTAAGTGGGATACCACTCCGATATTGAAAGGTATAAGGCCACTCTAACATCCGGATTTCATTATATTCTTGGTTTTAATATTTTATTTTGATTTTAAATTCTCTTTTGATTTTGGAATCTCACAATTCTTCCCTACAAAAAAAAAAAATTTCTTCTTCGAAATTTAAATGGGGTTACATACCTTAAACAAACAAGTGAGGATACTTGCTTTGAATTTCTTCTTCTCGTTCGCAGGTAGCTTCTTCGGGTGAGTGATTCCTTCATAGCACCTTTATTAGAGGAACCGTCTTCGTACGCAGCCTTTACTCCTTTCGGTCGAGAATTTGTTGTGGCTTCTCGACATAGGATAAATCTTTATTGATTTCCAAGGGTTTGAGTTCAATCACGTGAGTAGGGTCATAAACATACTTCCGGAGTATGGATATACGGAACACGTCATGCACTTCCATCAAACTTCGTAGTAGTACTAATCTGTATGCTACTTCTCCGATCTTTTCTAAAATCTCAAAAGGACTAACAAATCGTGGCTTCAATTTTTCATTCATTCCAAACTGTGATGTTCCTTTGGACAGCGAGACCTTCAGAAAGACGAAATCTCCTATCTCAAAACTTAATTCTTTCCTCATTCTATCTGCATAACTTTTCTGTCTGCTCTAAGCAACCTTCAAGTTACCATAGATCAGTTCAAATTTCTCAGCCGTTTCTTTTACAATTTCGGGACTAAAAATCCTTTTATCTTCGGTTTCCTCCCAGTGAATTGGCGACTTACACTTTCTTCCATACAGCGCCTCAAAAGTTGCCATACCGATACTAGCCTGATAACTGTTATTATAAGATAATTCTGCCAGCACTAGGTAAGTTTCCCAGGTTCCCTTTATTTCTAGTACAGAAGCCCTTAACATATCCTCAAGAATCCGGATAGTACGCTCGGACTGGCCAACTGTTTGAGGGTAGTAAGCAGTACTGAATTTCAATTCAGTCCCCATTTTCTTGTATAAACGCTTCCAAAACCTTGAGACAAAACGAGGGTCTCTATTAGATACTATGGAGGCAGAAATTTCATATAGTCTCACGATCTCGTTTACATACAGTTGAGCCAATCTATCACGTGAATACGTCGTTCTAATTGCCAAGAAGTAGTCTGACATTGTCAGCCGGTCAACTATAACTCAAACGACGTAATGATTCCTAGGAGTCCTTGGTAAACCCGATACAAAATCCATGGCAATGTCCTCCCATTTCCAGCTTGAAATTGGCATCGACTGTAACAATCTAGAAGGCTTCCTCCTCTCAGCCTTCAGTTGTTGACATACTAGGCATCTCTCCACATAAGTCATGATATCTCTCTTCATATTCCTCCACCAGAAGGTTTTCTTCCGATCTTGATATATTTTATTCGTCCCCGGGTGGATCGTATACCAGGACCGGTGAGCCTCCTTCAAAATCTTCTCCTTCAACCCTCTATCATCCGGTACACATAATCAGTCCCTAAACCTCAACACACCATCAGCCTGGACGTTAAAATCAGCTCGAAACTCCTTACTCAGATCACTAACAATATCCATAAGGAACGGATCATTCACCTGCTTCTCTTTAATTTCACTAACTACTTCCGGTTGGATCTGAAGATACGACATGAGCATTCTATTACCTTTAGTATAACGTTGGCTATCACATTGCTTCAAATAATCCAACATCTCCATCTCCTTGACCTACAAGTGTGCCACATAACCCGATTGGCGACTCAATGCGTCCGCAACTATGTTAGCCTTTCCTGACTTATACTGTATTTCACAGTCATAATCTTTCAAGAAATCAAGCCATCTTCTTTGTCTCATGTTAAGTTTCTTTTACGAAAATAGATACTTTAAACTTTTGTGATCCAAATACACAAGGAATCTCTCACCATACAGATAATGTCTTCAAATTTTTAAAGCAAAGACAATAGCAGCAAGCCCGAGGTCATGAGTAGGATAATTTTTCCCATGCACTTTCAGTTTACTAAATCCATAAGCCACAACTTTACCGTACTGTATTAGTACACATCCAAAACCCGCTTTGGAGGCGTCACAATACACATCATATCCTCCTGATCCTTTTGGAATCACCAATACTGGAGCAATACTTAGGCGATCCTTCAGCTCCTGAAAACTCCGATCACACTCCTTAGTTCACTCAAATTTGACTTCCTTCTTCAACAATCGAGTTAGGGACATAGCAATTTGCGAAATGTTTTTCACAAAAAGTCGATAGTAACCTGCCATGCCCAAAAAGTTTCTAATCTCAGTTATAGAAGTTAGCTTACTCCAATTAGTAACAGCCACTACTTTCTTTGGATCCACAGAAATACCACCATCAAAAATCACATGACTCAAGAACATCACTTTTTCTAGCAAGAACTCACATTTTACCAACTTAGTATATAACTTTTTCTCACGCAGCACTTGGAGTACTATCCTCAAATGGGTTTCGTACTCCTTATAGTCCTTAGAATAGATTAGAATATCATCGATAAAAATTACAATAAATTTATTCAGATACTGCCTGAATATTCTATTCATTAGGTCCATAAATGCCGTAGGGGCGTTTATAAGTCCAAAGGGCATAATAAGAAACTCATAGTGGCGGTATCTCGTTCGGAAGGTAGTTTTGGCCACATCTTCTAGCTTAATCCTCAATTGATGATAACCAAACCTCAAATTGATCTTTTAGAATACCCGGGATCCTTGTAATTGATCAAACAAATCATCAATACGGGGCAGAGAATATTTGTTCTTGATTATGACTTTGTTTAACTCATGATAATCAACACATAGCCGTAATGTCCCATCTTTCTTTCTTATAAACAAAACTGGTGCTTCCCAAGGAGACACACTTGGCCTAAAAAAGCCCTTGTCCAACATTTCATGCAATTGTAACCTTAATTTCTTCAACTCAGCCTGAGCCATTCTGTAGGGGGCCATAGAAACTAGATCGACACTGAAAATGATAGAAATCTCAAACTCAATCTCTCGATACGAGGGCAATCCAGGTAACTCCTCAGGAAATATATCCTCAAAATTGTGGATGATGTGGATGTCCTTAGCCGGCAACTCATGACTCCCAGTGGTGCAGGCATAAGCCAGGTAAGCCTTACATCCACTTTTCACTAGATGTTTAGCATGTAAAGTCGAGATCATTACCGGCATCTCTTTTTTCTCGATGTCTTGGAAGAAAAATGTTTTCCTTCTAGGAATACTAAAATAAACCTTCTTCCTAAAACAATCAATGATGGCATGGTTCTCAGCCAGCCAATCCATTCCTAGAATTTTGTCAAAACCTCCCATACTTAATAACAACAAATCCACCACCAAACATCTCCCATCTACTTCTACCACGCATCCAGGATATATAACATCAGTGGCTACAAGGAATCAATAGGGGTATATACTGATAATTCATAATTCAATATGTAAGGAGTAGTAACAATATGACTTACAAACCATGGAGAAATAAAAGAGTGGGTAGACCTGGAGTCAAACAAGATAGATGCAAGAATGCCACAAATAGGAAGAGTACCTTTCACGACATTCGGCGATACCTCTGGCTCCTGAATAGCCACTGCAAAGGCCTTAGTTGGGACAATAGGCTTTCTCTCACCCAGTTTCGGGTAATCCTTGATCATGTTGCCGTGCTATCAACATTTGAAACAAGCTCCAATTGTCCGGCGGCACGTCGGCCTCGGATACACCTTTCCAAAGGATGAGCAGTGTGCAACCGAAGCCCTAGAATCAGCTATTGACTGAGCCGGCGCAACACTCTTTCCCTTTTCAATCGTCCTCGTCTTTTTGGATCACCCAAAAGATCCTCCAACAGATCCGCCACCAACACCTGCCCGGCTAGCTGCCCTCTTCGCGTAGAATTTCTCTATCTCCACCTCTTGTTCGTAAAGGACCGCCCTGTCTAGTATATCGGCATACGTCTCAAGTTTTAATATGGTTAGTTGCTTCTGAATATCATCCCGCAGTCCTTGCTGAAACTTCTTCACCTTTCTTAATTCGTCTTTCACATAAAAAGGTGAGAATCGAGACAACTCGGTAAATTTAGCATCATACTCCGTCACCGTCATGCTTCCTTACCTTAACCTCATAAACTCCATTTCCTTTTTGTCTCGGAGACTGGATGGAAAGTATTTCTCCAAAAAAGCTTCCTCGAATATATCCCAACTGATCATCCCGTTGGGTATTCCTAGCGCCCTCTTCCTCATATCCCACCAGCTGTCTGCCTCACCCTCCAATTTATACATGGCGAAGGTGATCTTCTCTTGATCCGTACACCGAATCACTACAAATATTTTCTTCATCCTCTTAAGCCATCTATCAGCTTCTGCTGGATCGGGTTTTCCCAAAAAGCCTGGCGCCCATTCCGCCGTGAATTGATCATACGTGGTTGGAGCTAGGATGGCCGAAGCTGGCTCAGTCGCAGGAATTGGAGCCATGTGCCTATACTCGACGGATTCTACTACGGTGGTCATTCTTTCCAATAAGTCTATGTAAGCGGTTTCCTGGTCATAATGTGTAATACGGCCATTTTTTATTCCTCTTCTACTAGCCATCCTAAAATCAAGACAGACACAATATTACGATCTCAGAAAAGGGGAGTACCCTTCAATTCTAATAAAATTGTACTTAGTCTACAAGCCAAGTTTTCTAAGGACTCTAATTGCCTAAGTTATCCTTATCCTACTTCTTTCAGAGATTCAGTATGAAGATTCAAACCTATGCTTCCGCATCTTGATTGATCAATTTTAAGGTATCTCATCTCTCTGATACCAATTGTGACGAAACGGATTTTAAGGTACTTATTTTTAACCATAATATTGTTCAATTTCTGATAGTTCGTACCCCAAGGTGACACGTTAGACCAAATAAAGCCTTTTTCCAACAATTTTTGTAACTAATTCTTTAAACTTCAAAAGAGCTATCCTATATGGTGTTTTAGAAATTGATATAGATCCTAACATTAAATCAATAATAAATTAAAATTTCATACCCAGTGATAATTCAGGTAAATCTTCTAGAAACACAACTTTAAAATCTCTTACCACCGAAATATTTACACCTAGCATATTAAGACTTCCAACATTAGTAAAATAGGTAATGCTTGCTTGACACCTACTCACATCAAATGACATGCATGTGTGCATGGCTCTCAATGGTTATTCCCTTAAAAATAAAATGGTTGATTGTCACTACCCAATTATTAACATAATATTTAATATAAATTAAGCCTACAAATCTAGATCGGGACATTACATAAAATATATTAGTGATTTCACAACTTGAATGTAAAATTTATCCCAGGATAAAATCAATTTACTCAATTTGACCTCTAACTTCTTGATGCTACTCAATCATATGATATAATAACAGTAATATCATAATCATAAAGCCATCCAAATAAATGGTACAAGAAAACCAAAGTGTTGTACACCCCTTGACTATACTATATAATCTTACGTATACCCAAATATACTTAAATCATTTAAATTGATTTATTCAACCAGATAATCAAAGTACATAATTTCCATTCTTTTCTAGTGATCTTCCACAAAAGAACTTGTGCATCTAATTCAAAGTGATCCATATCTACCAAACTGATAGAATTGACGATATAAGATGAGCTAGAAGTTTATTAAGTAAATGAGAAACATAACAATAAGAATGAGTCATTAAGAACATGCAAAAAGAAATAATTAGCCAAAATCTAGTGACAAACCCCATCTACTAGGTGAATACATGTAGGTTGGTCTATATATTTCATTCCAAAATTATGGGCTTTTTTCCACTATTCAAAATTAGTGAAGAGGGAAGTCTATATATCATCAATGTAAATGTGGCTTTATCCAATATTATAACCAATGGGAGGGGCTTCAAATGACCTTATATTTTTTAAATATATTTTGATATGTTATAATATATTTTCTATTAAATTTTTATGATTGTTCATTTGGAAAGAAATGTAAAAAATCTTTACGGAATATATATTTTTTGGGATTTGGAAATGAAGACTTAACTTGACTTCATTGTAAAGTTTTACATAAAAAGAACATGCAAGAGACATTCTTTAATAACATAGAAATTTTAGAATTTTTCAATAGTACTTATAAACTTTGGCACAAGCTTTGAAATTCCTAAAATAATGTAACAAAGAGCTATGCATGCAAACTAAATATCAAAGGGGCAAGGAAAAACACATGCATGGAACATCAAAACATGGAATCTAAAATTTTTGGACAACCATGAAGAATAATTCAGAAATTTTAGAAAAACGATAGAAGAATTTAGGCTTAGGATTCATTTTTGTTAACTTAATTCATAAGATCCTTAAGTTTTTAGCTCCAAAATCGATTCCTTTTTCTTTCTTTTTTATCTTTTTTTATTCTCTCTAGAATTTCAAAAAATTGGAATATAAAGAGGAAGAAATCTTTTATGTATATAGATTGGTATACGTGTTCCGATCATAAGTCCTTTAGGCGTGAAGACTAATATTGACTTACACATGTGCAACTTTTATGTGTATATTAGGTATAGAGATACTGAAATAAAAACACAAAAACACTCTTCATGTACAAATTATGTGCATATCCAATGCTAGATACAATGATTCACATTTTGGGGTCTTACACAAAACTGTAATTACCATTAATAATTTACTGAATCATTTAATTCATACATGAACACACCACCCAAATTTAGTACTCAAGCATTACATTGACACCCTAAATTAAAAAAAAAAAAAAAAACCTCTCCTATGAAAACAACCCACATTATGATAGAATGCCAAACAATACAAGTCTAAATTAAATCATAATCATACATGTCCAATGATATCAAATCTATTGATAGCTCAAATTCATAAACCCAAACCAAACATCAAGGCATATAATATTGGCTAACAAAGATTGACCAATTGGTGTTTATACAACTAAAGCATAATTCAATTTTGGGCGTGAATACAAATGATTCATAAACATTAGTCACACAAATAAGTACATAGACGTAGGATCTAACAATACATGTTTAAGATTTTCAAAAATTAAAAGTTTACCTTCCATTAACAAAGGAAATGCCTCAATATCTTTAGTTATGAAAAATCCCAACCCCCGTTGGGCCTATGTAGCCTTCCCAGTCCATTTATTATTTAACTTAGACCTCTTATAAGATTCGCTAGATCCTAAGCTTTGCCTTCCATGACTTACACTCTTCTTCATGGAGAACTTTGCTATATTAATCTCTTGCTCAATGAGTATGACTAGATCTAACACTTCTCTATAAGATCTTAGCCGAAAACTCTAATTGTCTTCTGATTGTCTCATTCAAACAAAATAAAAACTTCATTGTTTGTTTTGCTTCATCTAGCATTAAGTGTGGCTTGAATTAGACTAACTTGGTAAAGTTTGTATCACATTTCATCATTGAGCAGTTTCATCATCTTAATATTTGAAATTCATCATCCTTCAACTCTCATAGGCTCACCAAAAAGTATCTTAAAAAGCTTCAATTAACACATTCTTTGAAATTTCTTTATTCTCTTGGCCTAAAACTGTCTTTGTCATAACCCATTAATGGTTGACCTTATCATTAAGTTTGTAAGTAGCCAATCTCACCATTTCATTCTCTGAACAATCAATCACTTTAAATACTTTCTCTATCATTTAGATCTAATTTGTAATCTTTGTCAGATCCAAATTTTCTAGAAAAATAGGAACATGTTCGTTCATAAAAATCTTATATGCCATTATCTCCCCACTTGGATTTCCTCTAGCTTTGCCAGTCCTAGCATCCCTTGGAATCTCGGGTGGCGCATGGAATGTCTTTATTAGAATATATTTGTTTCTAGGGTGGTCCTTATCTCAACCATTCTAGCTTGGACCCTGAGAAAATCATTCTCGCATTGGATCCTCTATCACCTTGCTATCAGACATCTTTATACCAATCATACCACAACTCATAAAAGTTTAGTTCCTTTCAATCACTTAGGAAGTGCTCCTTATGACTTGCTCTAATATAGTTAATTGTGACAGCCCACATTATTAATATAAAATTAACCAAAACATGGTACCTAAAGTTCGAACCACGATGTTGCATATGAAGTCACTTAGAACTCTCAAGAAACAATATATTAATTTTTTTTTTGTCCGAAGTGCTATTAAATTATTTTATTTAACCATTAACTTCTTAAGTACCTATTTAACATAACAACATATACCAAATCATCCATTATAAAAAATTCACCATATGTAACAACTTAAGTACTGAAAATATGTAAATACCCTTGACCGCCGAGTATCAACTTGTACATGATGACATGAACTCAACATTTAAATTATTTTCAACTACATCAAAAAAGAGATAATTAACATCATCTATGCAAAAGATTCTCCCAACATGTGCTTAAGAGTCCAAGACTTTTAAGTAGCTTAATACTGCTAATCTGAAATAAGTCATAATATAATGTGACCTAAAAATTTTACAAGTAAATAAGAGATATAATAATAAACATGTGTTATCAAAAACATGTAAAAGGAACAACAAACAAAAGATTAATGATAAACCTTACTAATTAGGATAAAGACATGAAAGTTGATTTGTGTTTTTTTTCTTTCCATAAATATAGATCTTGGTCTTCTATTCAAATATTACACGGCGGGTTATTCATATATTATTCTTTCAGATGGGGCTCATCTACTATTATAATTCATAGGAAGATCTTTATACAACTTTATCTTTTCTTAATATATTTTAATATGTTGACATATATTTTTTATCAATTTTTTATGATGATTTATTGTTAAAAGAAAATGAAACTCTACAAAATAAATATATTTTTTCATAACTTGGAAATAAGGTAGTTTGACTTGACCCAGTATAGAGATTTTTCAAAGGTTATTGCAAAATAAAGGATATGCAATATTTTCAGATTTTCAAACAGTTGTCACGAGCATAAACAAAGAGCTTCAAAATATGAGAAATTCAGGAATTAAAGACCATGTATGCAAGCCACAAGGGACATGATTATATGCATAAATTGATAATTAGGAGATGAATTTTAAATTTTATACAAGCATGAAAAGGAAATTTAAAATTTTAGTAAAAAAATGAAGAACTAAATTTAAAATTTACTTTAACTTAAATCTTAAGAATCCTTTATGATCTTGCTTGAAATTTTTTTCTTCTCCTTTTTATTTTTTTGTCTCTCTCTTCTTTTAGAATTCTCAAAGTAATGAGCTAAATAGAGGTAGAAACCTCTTATATACATACACTAGCGCACAAAACCAATCATACATCCATTTGTTGCAAAGACTAATCTTGGTTGGGGCATGAGTGTCCCTCATGCATTGAAATACTAGATAAATGTGCACAAGTATCCTTCGTATACACATCAAATATAGAGATGCTATCTAAAATAAGCTCATGCATGACTTATGCACACTTTAAACACCAACTCTATCAATAGGCATACACAAGCATCCCTTACTGCACACCTTAGTGCTGGGGTCACTCCCGAGTGGCTGTTGTCCGCGGACTCCATTGGAATTATGGACGAGGACTTTGAATGAAGCGTCGTGTCCGAGAAGTATTGGACGAGGACTCCATCCACGCGTGTGTTGACTTATTCTCTCATTAATGATTTGCGGCAGCAATAAATGCGGGCCGACTACTGTTGCAGTCTGATTGGAAGTGGGTGGCGGCCACAACTTTCAAGACGTTGCAGGCCTGCCAGGCGTGCGCCTGGCAGGCGACATGCCCTGCCACCCTAGCGCTAGGATGGCTGGGTAGCCTCCTAGGCTGGTGAGTATATATATATGTGTAGAGATCATTTAATGGGTGTAGGAGGTTGGTGAGTAGTGGTGTGTGCCTTTGTGAGCAACCACTTTGTGAAACTTGTGAGAGAAACACTTTAGTGAGAGAAAGTTGTACACTTGAGGTTGTTTTTCTTTAGTTTGAGCTTGTGTAGCTAACACTTGTAAACAATCCTTTTATAGTGTATTCTTTCGTGGTTTTTCCCTTGCTTACAGAAGGGTTTTCCACGTTAAATTCGTGTGTTCCCTCTCATATTTTTCCTCTACCTCTCTCGTCCGTCCGAGAGCCTTTGCTCTCTGTTTCTGTCCGAGCGTTGTGTCCGCTCGGCCTTCCGCGCATTTTTGCTCCAACAAGTGGTATCAGAGACAAGGTTGTTTGCACGGTGATCTTTGCTTGTTATCAGAAATGAAGTTTGGCAGCAAGATGGTTTATCTGAACGGTTCAAACTTTGACATCTGGCAGAGCAAAATGTCTGACTTGCTTTTCGTCAAGTCTATGCACGATCCGGTCTTCTCCTCAGAAAAACCGTCGACGAAAACGGACGAGGTCTGGGCGTTGGAGTACAAACAGGTGTGCGGGTTCATCAGGCAATTTGTGGACGAGAACGTGTACAACCATGTTCGTAGGGAGACAAATGCCAAAGCCCTTTGGGAGAAACTGAAGAAGCTCTTTGCCTCCAAATCTGGTAACAATAAAATTTACCATTTGATGCGGTTGGTCCATATCCGGTACAAGGATGGATCTTCTATTGCCGACCACTTAAACGAGTTTGAGGGATGCGTGTACCGGCTCAACAGTATGTGCATTAAATTCGAGGACGAAGTGCTAGGACTTTGGCTCCTAGCAACCCTCCCGGACTCATGGAAAACCATGAAGGTCACAATCGCCAACACAGCTCCGAACAGTACGGTGACACTGGAGCTGGTGAAGAGAGCTGTGCTGAATGAAGAAGTTCGATGGCTTTCTCAGGGTACATCTACCTCTCAGCAACCTGAGGTCCTTGTCACGGAATCAAGGGGAAGAAGCCGAGGACGTGGCCCAAAGTCTGAAGACAAAGGGCGGAGTAAGTCACGCTCCCGGTACCAAGATATGGAGTGCCATCATTGTGGCAAGAAGGGCCACATCAAAAAGTTCTGCTACAAATGGAAGCGTGAGAACGCTGGGAAGCAGAAGGGCGAAAAGAGACGAGGCGAGGAAGAGTCCTCGGTCTCTGTTGTGACAGAAGAAGATCTCCTCGTGACTTGTGAGTCTGAGGACCTGGTGGCTGTAGCAGAGCAGTCATCGGACTGGGTTGTGGACTCTGGTGCCTCAGTCCATGTCGCCACCAGACGAGACCTGTTTACCACTTATACTCCTTGCGCTCCAGGAATACTAAGAATGGGCAATCAACAGACGTCCGAGTTCATCGGACGTGGGGACATCACGTTAGTGATGAGCACTGGAGCCCTGCTAACATTGAAGGACGTACGGCACGTTCCTGATATCAGGCTCAACATCATCTCAGTTAGGCGACTGGATGATGAAGGCTACTGCTGCGTCTTCTGTGACGGCAGTATCAAAATGACCAAGGGCTCCATGGTCATTGCCCGAGGAACTAAGGCATCTGGCCTTTATATTTTGAAAGCCCAGGCTGAAGTAGCTGAGGTGAATGCCACGAGGAGTGCGGAGTCCTCGGATCTTTGGCACAAGAGGCTCGGACACATGAGT
Source organism: Nepenthes mirabilis (assembly GCA_025585075.1). Classification (NCBI taxonomy): domain Eukaryota; kingdom Viridiplantae; phylum Streptophyta; class Magnoliopsida; order Caryophyllales; family Nepenthaceae; genus Nepenthes; species Nepenthes mirabilis. The sequence goes on along the minus strand of JAODPA010065063.1, from coordinate 17,264 downwards.
GAGCGTGGCATGGGTCACTTGGCCAGGAAGGGTCTCATCCCTGAGGTGGATGGAGACATGCCTAGGACGTGTCCTCACTGCATGGCGGGGAAACAAAGAAGAGTCTCCTTCTCCGGAGACGTAACTTCCAAGAAGTCCGAGATCTTGGAGCTTGTACACACGGACGTGTGTGGCCCTCTCCCGGAGAAGTCTTTTGGAGGTGCACAGTACTTTGTGACCTTCATAGACGATTGCTCGAGGAAGCTGTGGGTGTTCCCACTGAAGACAAAGGACCAGGTCGCGGAAACTTTTCAACAGTTCCACGTCCTTGTTGAACGGGAGACCGGGAGGAGACTAAAGGCAATAAGGAGCGACAACGGTGGCAAGTACATTGGACGGTTTGATGCCTACTGCAGAGCCCATGGCATCAAACATCAGAAGACTCCACCAAAGACGCCACAGTTGAATGGAGTGGCCGAGAGGATGAACCGCACCCTCATGGAAAGGGTTAGGTGCATGCTGTCTGAGGTAAGGATGCGAGGATCTTTCTGGGCCGAGGCCTTGAGGACGGCCGCCCATGTCATTAACCGCTCGCCTTGGACCGGGAAAGAACCAGCTTACAGTCATCTGCGGACCTTTGGCTGCAAGGCTTTTGTCCATGTTCCAAGAGATGAGAGGACCAAACTGGAACCAAAGACACTACAATGTGTCTTTCTGGGCTATGGGGAGGAAGAATTTGGGTACAGGCTTTATGACCCAAAAGCAAAGAAGCTGGTCCGTTCCCGCGACGTGGTCTTCGTTGAGGACGAGACCATAGAGGACATTGAGAAAGATGTGAAGTCTCTTTCCAGCACCTCCCGGACGGACACAGTTGAGATTGAAACTGTCCGTCCTGTACCTCTTGTATCCGATGTCCTCGGATCAAGGGTAACTGCCAACCAGGATCAGGTTGAAGATGTGGTACCTCAGCAGGGTGAGGTAGCCCAAGTGAGACGGTCGTCCAGAGTGAGACGTCCGTCCGTCCGCCTTCCAGCCAGTGAGTTTGTCCTCCTCACTGATGCTGGAGAACCAGAGGATTTCGAAGAGGCTATGTGCAGTGCTGAGAAGGATAAATGGTTTGAAGCCATGAAGGAAGAAATGGCTTCCCTTCATGAGAACCATACGTTTCAGCTGGCAGAATTGCCTAAGGGGAAGAAGGCTCTGAAGAACAAATGGGTCTTCCGCCTGAAGGCAACCGAGGACCCGAGCGCCCCAAGACACAAGGCACGACTTGTGGTCAAAGGATTTGGTCAACGAAAGGGCGTTGACTTTGATGAGATTTTTGCGCCCGTTGTGAAGATGTCCTCGGTCCGTTTAGTGCTCGGACTGGCAGCAGCCTTGGACCTGGAGGTCGAGCAACTGGACGTCCGGACAGCTTTTCTCCATGGAGATCTAGAGGAAGAGATCTACATGGAGCAACCAGACGGTTTTGAAGTCAAAGGAAAGGAGGGACTTGTTTGTCGTTTGAAGAAGAGCTTGTATGGGCTGAAACAAGCTCCGAGACAGTGGTACCGGAAGTTCGAGTCTGTTATGGTCAAGCAAGGTTACCATAAGACTTCCTCGGACCACTGTGTCTTTGTGCAGAAGTTCTCGGACAACGATTTCGTCATCCTTCTCCTTTATGTGGACGACATGCTGGTTGTCGGACAGAATAGTGCTCGGATCATGGAGCTGAAGAAGCAACTGGGACAGTCTTTCGCCATGAAAGACCTCGGACCGGCGAAACAGATTCTGGGAATCAGGATTTCTCGCGACCGAGAGGACAAGAAGCTTTGGCTGTCCCAGGAGGGTTATATTGAAAAGGTGCTTCAAAGATTCAATATGGAAGGGTCCAAGCCTGTCAGCACCCCACTGGCCAACCATTTCAGACTGAGTAAGCAGCAGTGTCCGTCCTCGGACACTGAGAAGGCGCGCATGAGTAAGGTTCCTTACTCCTCGGCCGTTGGCAGTCTTATGTACGCGGCCGTGTGTACGCGGCCGGACATTGCACATGCGGTTGGCCTTGTGAGCAGATTTCTATCAAACCCAGGGATGGAGCATTGGTCTGCGGTGAAGTGGATCTTCAGATATTTGCGCGGGACCTCCAAGGTGGGTTTGATGTTTGGAGAAGAGAAGCCTCAGTTAATTGCGTACACGGACGCAGATATGGCCGGGGACGTTGATTCTAGGAAATCAACGTCCGGATACTTGGTGAAATTTGCGGGAGGGGCGGTCTCCTGGCAGTCCAAGTTGCAGAAGTGCGTCGCTCTCTCCACGACGGAGGCAGAGTTCATTGCAGTGACCGAGGCCTGTAAAGAGATGCTATGGATGAAGAGGTTCGTCCAAGAATTGGGTCTAAGGCAAGAGGCGTACGAGATCCTTTGTGATAGTCAGAGTGCCATTCACTTGTGTAAAAACTCCTCATTCCATTCTCGGTCAAAACACATTGACGTGCGATATCATTGGGTGAGAGATGTTTTTGATGATGGGCAGCTATCAATTGGAAAGGTCCGATCGGAAGACAATGGCTCGGACATGTTAACCAAGATCTTGCCAAAGGGAAAGTTAGAAACTTGTTGTGACATTGCTGGTCTAACTGACTTTACTCCCACTCGGTCGTGAGGGGAAGTTTGTTGGGGTCACTCCCGAGTGGAACGTCCGCGGACTCCAGAGAAGGAATGCACGAGGACTCATTGCGTATTTGGGACGAGGACTCTTTACATCCTTGGACGAGGACTCTTTCCACACGTGCGTTGACTTATTCTCTCATTAATGATCTGCGACAGCAATAAATGCGGGCAGGCTACTGTTGCAGTCTGATTGGAAGTTGGTGGCGGCCACAACTTCCAAGACGTTTCAGGCCTACCAGGCGTGCACCTGGCAGGCGGCCTGGCAGGCAACATGCCCTGCCACCCTAGCGCTAGGGTGGCTGGACAGCCTCCTAGACTAATGAATATATATATTTTTACATGTATATATATATGTGTGCTGAGATCATTTAATGTGTGTGAGAGGCTGGTGAGTTGTGGTGTGTGCCTTTGTGAGCAACCACTTTGTGAGACTTGTGATAGAAACACTTTAGTGAGAGAAAGTTGTACACTTGAGATTGTTTTCTTTAGTTTGAGCTTGTGTAGCTAACACTTGTAAACAATCCTTTTATAGTGTATTCTTTCGTGGTTTTTTTCTTACTTAAAGAAGGGTTTTCCACGTTAAATTCGTGTGTTTCTTCTCATATTTTTCTCTACCTCTCTCGTCGGTCCGAGAGCCTTTGCTCTCTGTTTCTGTCCGAACGTTGTGTCCGATCGGCCTTCCGCGCGTTTTGTTCTAACAATATGTTCGTGCAAATTGCTTTGAGGTTATAATAAATTGTTATTTGATTATATTTTGCACTTATGAAATGAAACTCAATATTCTAATAAAATCAACAATCTAGTGTTGTATTACACTAAGAAGATATTTTTTCAAGGAAATAATTTCATAGAATATTTTGTTTAATGTTGTGTTTGCTTTTTTTATCTTTTTTCGAAACTAACAATTGCTGAGAATCGACCAGCAAGTCAGTTAGATCGAGAGGAAAGAATAATAATGACAATGACAAACAACAGATGAACAATAACTATATAATAGAGAGAAATCGAGACACACATATTTATGTGAAACCCCTCTTTTAAATAAAAGGAAAAAAATCACAGTACGATTTGTCTACAATCTCAATTGTGAAAAATGGTTACAAAAACCCCAAGGAATATAATATAAGAGCTTGACTCATTGTAATTTTTTATTAACCTGAGTAATAGCGATAACAATATATATAAAGATAAATATCCTTCTCACATTTCTCTCACCGACAATGTTTACTAGTCTATATCCTGCAAATCGTGAACCTGCTTTGAATTTTGTATGCGATTTGTTACACCAACTATTGAGCACTAGCTCTCCAATCGTCATTTTTTACACTTTCACCAGTTTCCGTGCTTTTGGTAAATTATGGTCGGCCATCAGCATTTTCAGTCTGGCCAGCCCCTTCAGTTTGGCTGGTCTTTCAGTCTGGCTGGTCCTTATCAGTCCGGCCAATCCTCTGTTTCGCCATTTGGTCGTTCTTCAACGTCAACTGTTCGGCTGGACGCCCATCGGCCCCGACGCCTGGTTGCTCACTCATCGCAATAAAATAGTTGCGTTTGTTTATTAGCACACTAATAAACAGTCCACAATGACCTCAGTATTGTACCCTACGTGAGTATTCAGCTGAACCTTCGGTCGGCCTGTCAACCGATTATGAACCCATATGAGAGTAACTCATATCCCAACAACAATAAATGTCTCTTTGTACACTAAGCGTCACGTGTATACCAAATAGATTTGTTATTGGCACACAATGCATTTGTCTAAAATAGTCGTGTTTGTTTATGTCTCTTATAAATAGTTATATGCATTAGCTTCGCTTATAAAAAGATACATATGTTCAAATCACTCTATTTGAATAGTCACTGATAGATACTGATACCCAAAACCCAATTGGAGAATCCGTTTTCGTGAATTGGGCCCAAGTACCACAGAGGCCCGGTAGCCCAAGAGGCTCAGGAGGTCCAGATAGTCGAGTCAGCCCAAGTGGCCTTAATAACCATAAGGACCATTAAGGCCCGAGGACTCAGGAACAATTTGCAGACTCTGCTGTACTTACAAAATCGGCGTGCTAGGAGTTGGTGACTGACTCTATCAGGTTATAGAAAGAATGAAGGCGACATCTCAGAATTGGTGACTGATCTTGCAGATTACATGCACCCCAAAAGGAGCAGTTGACTCTCAGAGAGTTGGTGGGCTTTTGCAAGACGACACCAGGGATTTATAGAGTTAGTGGTAGACGCACCTACCTACGTAAGCTCCTTGCTAGGTAGGTGGGAATCGTTGGCTATATAAGCTCAAGCCAATCTCCGAAGAAAGGATACACTTACATACTGCGAACAGTACGCCAAGAGGGAGCTGAGGAAGAGAAAAAGAAAGGCGTTGTTTACTCGTTCTCACACTTCTCTGTAAACTCAGCTCCTTTGTAACAAAACACCACAATAGAAAAATAGTTTTCGAACCCAGAGTCCCGTGGTTTTTCCCTTTCATTCAAAAAAGGATTTTTCATGTAAAATACCGCGTGTTACTGCTCTTTTTCTCACACTCTCTCCTCCCAAACTACATCCTCTAAGGACATCCAAACTCTTTGTGTTGTGCGGGTTTTGTCCGAGTACATTTAAAAGATCCGCGGATTTATTTGGATATTTGTCCGTACAAGTATTCAAGATCCGATGATGCAACATTTGCGCCGTTTGTAGGAAACGACAAAAAGTCAATTCTTCACATTTTTCAGAAATTTTCTAGAAGTTAAAAAATGGTGAACACGAGAGTATAAGTTAGTACCCCAATTAGAGATGCTGCTTCATGTGGCGATGGCCCTACTGCATGCATCAGGATAGAAGATCATCCTGATTCGTACGTACGGGCATTGGCAACGAGGATGGACAACATGTCCAAAGCCGTCCAGACCCTTTGCTAGAAGATGGATGAGCGACTAAAAGGAGCACATTCCAAGGTCTCTTAGACCATGACGTCCCAAAATAAGAGAAAGGGGAAGAAATACCCCACCAAGCAAGCAAGCCAGTACGAAGACTCGAGGACTCAGGTTGCTTCGAGCAGCAAAATCCCATAGCGATTTGAAGGTCGCTTGAGTCCTCAGATTCAGGAGGAGAGACCAGATAGGCAAAATCCTCGGTCTGTTTGTAACAACCAGGAGCATGCCATTTAGGAGGCAACTCCTCGTGATGAAGCCCCTCCAAGGGTTAGGAGCCTCCTAGAGCCACAAGCAGTCTAAGACCCTTATGAGTTGAGGAATTATCTCAACGAGAAGAAGATGGCGGCTCTACCCCATGTGGAGGAGAAGTTAGAAAAAGTCTGGCAACGAGTCTTTAGTGGAGACAATGGAGGAGGAGTTGATCTATGCAAATCTCCATTTATAATGAAGATTACGACGAGGCCACCCCCCCAAAGTTTAAGATGCCAAACCTCGACGTGTATGACAGAAGCGCTTATTTGATTGATTATTTTGATCACTTTCGCGAGCATCTAAGACTTTAAGGCTTGGACGAGATGACCATGTGTCAACATTTTCTGTTGACACTCAAGGGAGATGCGAGGATGTGATTCTACGAATTGCTAGCTAATTCCATTCAGTCATTTAACGAGCTGGCAGTTATATTTCTCTCACAATTTAAAGAGGATCGAAAAATAGCCCTGGCACCTTACTCAAGTGAAGCAATGTGCCAGGGAGAGTTTGAGGGGATTTCTGGTTCGTTTCATAGTAAAGGCTAGGCAGATCCTTAAGCTATTAGATGGGATGAAACTGAATGCAATTTTATCCGCACTAGAAGGAGGAGCTTTCTTCAAGCACATCATCCGCAAAGGACCTTAGACATTTGTAGAGGTCGAGGCCGTAATACGAGCGTACATCGCGGCTAAAGAAGCTAACAATACGAAGAGGCCGAAAAAGGACGAGAACTCCCACCCAAAGGCGGTGGAAGGGAAGAGGAAAGGCGGGGACCATCATGGTCCCCAAGGAATAAAGAAGAAGCATAAGTCCGATCAGGTCATTTGAAGGGAGCTCAGGCCTGTGAACGTGACTCCCTTGAATAACACCTGTACTAACATCCTGATACAGATTCGGATGAAAAGTTTTTGAAGTAGCCCAAGGCGCTGAAAAATCCAGTAACCAATCAAAGTACTACCATTTTCATCGCAATGGAGGTCACAGTACGGAGGACTATCGGACGCTACAGAAGAAAATTAAAGAACCAATAAGGAGAGGTCGCTTTAATTATTTTCTGCAAAGACCCGAATAAATCTCCGGAATAGTAGGTGACGTTGAGGCCGACCTGCCAAGGAACTGAGTGGCCGTAGAGGTTGTTAACATGATATCAACTCGCCTGACCTGAAAAGACGCATGGGAGATCATTGTAGTAAAGAAGCCAAGGGTAGAAAATAGGGATGAAGTCACTAATTTTAATAATAAAGATATAACTCATATAACTTCCCCGCATTCTGACCCATTGGTTGTTATTGCACTCATTTCTGACAAAGTCAATGACTACCAGATGAAATAAATTTTTGTTGATAATGGAAGCTCAAAGAATTTACTTTATCTTGATACTTATTTTAAATTGAGACTTCAGAGAAGTTAAATAAGAGTAACCGAAGAACCATTCTACGGATTGGACAATGAGCCAGTTCCGGTTTAGGGTATCATCCAATTGAAAGTCACACTAGAAACGTATTTGAAGATTGCATCTAAGGTTCTCGCCTTTAGTAGTAGACTTTCCCTCAATCTACAATGCAATCTTCGGACATCCTTATTTGATTGTCTTCGGTGCTGTTACTTCTATCCCACATTTAAAGACAAAATTTTTAACTCCTTATATGATTGGGAAGGTCCTTGGAGACCGAGCTGTTGGGCAGACATGCTTTCTGTCCCAAGTCACACCGATGCGACTTCCCCAACCTATGGAAAACCTTGACCTACGAGATGAAACAACGTTACAGAAAGCATAATTTGGAGAGCCAACAGCTGGATCGTAGAGATCATGAAAAGTATGTCCAGATAGGAAGCTCCCTGCCTCAATCCTTCAAAGACCGGCTTATCAGTTTCCTTCAAAAGAATTCAAACGTTTTTGCCTAAGTACCGAGTGACATGCCGAGGATCCTAACTGAAATGATGGTCCATAAATTGGGCCTAGATCCCCGTTATAGACCCGTCTGGCAAAAGCGCAGAAATTATTCGGTTGAGAAACTGGTGGCCATCTAAAAAGAGGTAAAGAAGTTCATAAATGATGGATTTAGTCGGGAAGTACAGTACCCAGATTGGCTATCAAACATGGTTATAGTCAAATAGAGCGACGAAAAATGAAGGATGTGCATGGACTTCACAGATCTCAATAAAGTGTGTCCCAAAGACAGCTTCCCACTGTCCAAAATTGACCAGTTTGTAGACTCGACGTCCAATTATGAACTCTTAAATATCATGGATGCATATCTGAGCTATAATCAAATAAGGATGAGCCCCGAAGATCAGGAGCACACATAATTCATAACGGATTAAGGGACATAGTGAATCCTACCTTCTCAAGAAATGTCATGGAGAATGAGTATTGTGTGACTAAACCCTTGACCGAGCTGATTGAAGAAAATGTTGTTTCACTCTAGAGGATGAATAATTCTTTTACCAGAAAGGCGCTCACCAAGGCCGGGTGGGGAGTGATAGGAGATACCAAACCATTGCTATGCCTATATAAAGCACCCAAAAGCTAAGATATATAGCGTTGGTATAAATGATGAAAGTTTCAAATTCTCTCTACTTCTTGTCACCTTGGATTCCCCCTCTCCAATTCCTCATCTCCCCACATTTGGTAGTACAACAGTTCAAATTCCTGGGAATCTTCTAAGATTTTCTTTTTTCGTCAAACAAAATTTGGAGTCAAGCACAATTTTCCCATAAAAGATGCTAGATATGGTATCAGAGTTCTCTCTTTTCTATTGGAATTCAACAAATGGTATCAAATTCCTCAAGGAATTGCACGGCGAAGATAGCTGAAATTGGAGCATCAAGGATTCAGCGAGAAAGAAATAACATCAGTGGTCATAAAGAGTTCAGACAGTAACGGAAAAGGCATATGCACAAGATCTTGCAGTAGCAGTTCAGTTTCAAAAACAGACAAGGTTTATAATAGCAAAGAAGATTAGCAATTCCAGCATTTCTCCAACACATGATAGCAGTCTTTCAACTAGTTCTATGCCCTGTATGGTTTTCAAGTAAGGGACTATACCAGTGGAACCAGTATGAAATTAGTAGAAGCCGACTTCTTATTATGGCTAAAGGCAAGCTTTCAATACTAATACTTTGAACCCCATGGAAGTTAATTTATGAAAACAAACCAGCTCAAGATCAAATCGAGAAGTTGTTTGAGAAAAGTTGTAAATTAGAAAAGCAGAGACCAGTACCCTTCTTTTAATCAAGAGTAACCATAACTATACTCCCATCTATAATTAACTATTCTGCTAATATCACAAAAAGACTAGAAAATCAAAAGAAATTTCTAGTGCGTAATGGAGGATAGAATACAACTTCCTTTCATGGGATTTGTTTGGATATGTAGCTATAGCAAAGAAATGGAAGCCCCCTGCAAAATGGATTAGGAGATTCCCGTAAGATTTAATATGGATGTTAGATAGGTAACAACCTCAAAGTACTAAGTAGAATTGCCAACAAAAAATGAACAAAAGTTTCAAAACTACCCATGAATATATCTATGATAAGCTACACTCGTTACACCAGACATCTAACTAAGCCATCCATTGGAATGGTTGCAGATGATATAAACTGGCCCCAACAACCATTCCCCACAAGCTGGTTTTCACATTCATAAACCTCCGTAAGTGTTTGCCTAAGAAAGCTTTGTTAAGGCCCAATAATCTCTAATTCCAAAATCCCTCATAGACCACAGTCAACCAACAAAGCAACAATGTCCCACTTCAAGTTAAACACATGGGTATACGGGAATAAAGCCAATTAAGTTTATATTGTTTCCTTGCTAGGTATCAAGAGTAGATAACAATGTATCAGATGAAGTGTCAAACATGTAGCTAAGAAGCTTAAGATATAGTAAGTCTGCCCAAAGAGCCCATGTTGATTCAATGTCAAATTTCCCTAGTACTTCTTTACTCTCTACAATTTTTCTGTCCTGCAAAATTTGAGAAATGGGAGTGTATCCACCTCAAGATTGGAGAAAAAACAACAGCCACAAATCACACCTGCTTTCAAGGGTGCTTTTAGAAGCATACTAACTCCATTAAAATAAAACAGCTTCCATAAGTTTATCTCAACATATTTTAAGGCATAATATGAAGAACAGAGTGCAAAAGAGGCTATTACTTTCAGCTACATACAAGGGCAGCATGATTTGTGGTTCCTCCGTAGAAGTGCATAACAGGCATCAATAATATTGAGAAAAAATAGAAGTTCCCATTTGCTAATTATTTTCAAACTCCTAAAATAAAATTCATGTGAAGAACTTGGCAATAATTGAATGCAAAACTACATATAGAAACCCTTTAAAGCAGTACAAAGTTAGTACAAACTTCTTGGATCACTGCATATTTCTATATAATATGTTTATTTATCCTTCTAATTTTAAATGAGCACCATTTGATAGACAGAGTGCACAACTGCACATATCAGAGCATCAACGGGATCTCCAAGTTCTTGATCCGTAGCACTGCACAAATGCCTACAAAAACAAATACCGCAAATTGAAATAAGGCAGAATACCTCACACAATGGCAGCGATATTCCCTTGTTAAAAGCAGCTGGCTTGTATAACGACTTCTTCAAGGATTGATATAGAGAAAAATGCAATCTCTTATCATTTCTAATGTCTTCTCTGATCCATGGAAGGAGAACAAGCTTGTAAAACCTCTCAGCTTGCTCCACACCCAAATTTGAAGCAAAAATTCTTGTAGCTTGGTATACTGCATTTGGTGACCATTTCTCAGGCTCAGTTGAGTACAGGATTTCCTCCCAGTGCTGCATTGCAGGAATGTGTTTGAAAGCTTTTGGTATTTTTCCCGAAGTGTATCTACAAAGAACCTTCCCAACCCTACATTTTAAATTCACGCAAGGATTACATAGAGTTGCAGAATGAAAGCACAATCAATCAAAGTATGATAAGCCCAGTACCCCTTGTACAATTCTGTAATATGCTTGTCCAATCGAGGCTCTGGTGGTGGTTCTCGAATCAAGACAAATATAAAAAATATTTTACTAAAAATGGTGATGTGAAACCTATTACGTGGGCACATTCTAGAAAAAAAAAGGTCCACAAGTGCCACACCATATTTTTCTTAAAACTTTAGTAAATTTATAGTAAGGGTCAGTGTTTTCAGAGAATATAAGATCTTGACAATCATTTGTGGAACAAAGGACCGCAGCTTTGTTGACAAATAGAGTTGAAAAATCTGTCTTTTCTCTTGAATCTAGATTCAACATTCCCTATAAGTATAATACTAATAACATACTGTTGCATACCAGAAGCAACTTCAGCATTCTTTTCCTTGATTCTGGCAGCAATAACGTCTGCAAGTCTGCGCCGCTGGACAGTATCTGACAAGAAGGCATCCAACAAGCATTCATCTTCTTCATCTATCTCCAACTAACAATATTAAAATTGAAACGGTTAAATTATTCACACTGAATCCAACAATGCTATTTCACGAATTTTGAAATACAAGTTTCTAACTGGCTTTGCCAAGGTCTCCCCAATACTCCCATTAGAAACTCAACATTATAATTTATGGAAGCGGAAAGCAAAAAAAAAAAGAAAAAAAACAGTTGAAACTCTTCAAGAGCAATTGTATAATTAAGAAAAATAAAAACTTACATCGTAACCACCGATCTGGCTTTCAGTCTCAGAAGATACATCAAAGTTGTCAATATCCTCCTCCTTGTACGCGGGTGGCTGATCGGCAACGGCAGCAAATGCCGAATGACTGGGTTTCGTGCTTCATCGTCCTCCTTTTGGATCTCCCTCTGCTGACTTAGGGCTTCTTTAAGGATTTTGGAGCTCATTCCCGTCGGTATCATCTGCAGCATAATTTCAAACAATCGAAACGTGCATGAGAAACCCATAACAATATGTCATCTGAGTCAAAATTTAGGACATTTTTCAGAGAGAGGAGATGGGGAGGAGAGCGGGTTATGCCTTTTCTTGTTGTTGGTGGTGTTTAGGGGCTTTCGAGCGGTTTTTGTAAACAACGGTGAAGTCATCGGCGACAAACGGCTGCGGATTCCGTCTCCTTCCCATTTTCTCTCAAGCTGTTACGCAGTGATCAGCGTGTGACCGGCGTCATGGATGATTCAACAAATTAGTTTGTCATCGGGGTGTATTAGTCGATCAATGAATGTTGACCGGCTGGAAGACAAAGACAATCAATAGAGATTGACCGGCGGACAACCAGCTGAACATGAGGTTGACTGTCTGAGAGCTACAGGAGTGCTGTTGGATGGCAGACGGGTGGCAAAGACAGTTAACATGAAGGTTGATCGGATGGCTGTGGAAAACGGTAAACGAAAGATTGACCAAATGGCTGTAGATTTAGTCAACTGAAGGTTGACCGGCTAAGGTTGAAAAGGAAATCGAGATAGGATTTCCTGATAGTATTTTTGGAGTAGAAAATGTTGGAGCGCATTTGGGTTGCCAGTCAACATGTTGACTGACTGGGAAAGGAGAATTTACCAGTTGGTATTACTAGTATGGAATCAACCAAGGAACGCCAGAAGACTCTTGTGATGACGAATGGGCACAGACGGCCAAAGGACTTGACTGCAACAACGATTGAGGACGTCGTGGACAGCTGGCAACAAGTTGTTGGACAGCAGAGCAGGTAGCAGGCTTGCAGCATGTGCGCCGTCTGTGCAGATGGCAGGTTGCAGAGTTAGTGGATAAAGTTGTTGGCATGTTGTAAAGCAGGTGGCATGCATTTGACCATATTCAACCCGCCTATTGGTTAAAGGTATCTGGACAGACCATCATATATACGCATGCTGGGCATGCAGAATTGAGAGAGAAAGAGAACATTTGAGTACGGTAGAGTACAAGGAGGTAAGATCTAAGGGTGAAGGAAAAGAAAAGAGTGCACCACCAGTGTGAGAGAAGAAAGAAAAACAGAGAGTAGAAGAGAAATAAGTGTTTTTCTTGTCTACTCTGGAGAGGTCTTTCTTTGTCATTCTCGGGTGTATAGTGGATACTCCATCTCGGAAATTTGTAACATATTTTACATAGTGGATTTGTTGTAGACTCTATTCCCATAGTTTTTCCCTAGATTCGGAAGGGTTTTTACGTAAAATGTGTGTGTACTTCTTCTTCATCTTTTTCTTCACTGTGTATCATTCTGTTCGACCGATCTTTTGTCCCTACAAGTGGTATCAGAGACGGTTAAGTCTCTTCTGATACTTACAGAGCGCAGATGCGGAGCAGGAAATGCAGCGTCTTCAGCTGTGTGAGACTTTCTAGCCAAGATTTTGGATCCAAATAATCGAGACTACCACGCTTGAGTTGAGTTTGTCGGGTGTCAACGTCCACCTATTTTTGACTACTTGATTAATCAAACAATTTGGGTTTAGTTTTAAAAAATTAAGACATCCAAAGGAAAGCAGCCTTCAAGCCAGACTATTTGCGATGTGTGCTTCACGACAGTAGCTGACAAAATCATCGTCGATGGCAAGGGGAGTGAAGGGAGAGGGGAGTTCAGACAGATGAGAGAGGGAAATTAGGGAGAGCAAAAGGGACGTGAAACAGGTCTGAGGGAGTGAGTGAGTTCGAGAGATAAAGGGGAAGGGCGTAGAGAGAAGAACCAGAGAGAGGGAGAGTAAATGGATAGTGAAAAATTATCTCTTCTCTTCCATTATATTCGTGTCTGAGTAATGCATAGGGAAATAGAAATCTGGAACGGGGAACAGGAAACAGGGATAACAAACGGGAAATATCATCATGTGGGTAGAATAAACAGACAAAATATAATAGTGACATATACTAACAAACCTATATGCACTAATTGAATATATACTCTAAATTTAAGAGATGGTCGGGTGATCCGACAGCGTTTGTGTCCGACGGTGGTCGGGAAGGGAGGTACCGTGGCTGCCAATGGTGATCATTGGGCCCCGTACGTTCAGTGAGTGAACTCCGGAGAGGATCTCGATGAGTACGTAATATTGCCGTTCCCATCAAATTAACTTTGTCCTCAAGGTTAAATGAGTGGGTATCCAGACAAGCTGCAGTAACGGCTTCCCAAATGACTCCCACTTTCCGATCAATCCCAACCGAATAACACTTAACGCTTTCGAGTGATGCCTTCATGGAAATCATGAGGAAAATAAGCCTCAAGGGAAAGTCTATTTCGGCAGCACGAAGTTCTGTAAAACTATACCTCTTCCAATCACCTTCCTCTCTTTCATGGACATGGTCACTTCCATCAATAAGCAGCATAGAGCTGTCCTTATCATCCGTTTCTAAGGGTAGTTTCACATGATCAGTAGTGCAATATGTAGCTCTAAAATAACTAGACAAGTAAAGTTTAATGAGTGTATCTTCCAACCCTTCTGAAGTTGGAGGTGGATTTTCTTGTGTTTCCTCATTACTATACTCTGTGGGGCCTTTTTGGTCAAATTCATTTTCATTTCCAAGTATTGAAGATTCACACCCAATGTTGTGAATGTGTTCTTGCAGGCATGGTTCCCCTAATGTGGAATTATTGGATTCTTCACAACTGTGAATTTCATACTAGCCAACCTTACAATATTCTAACAACTAATAATTTCCATCATCAAATCTATAATAAGGACCATCTCTGCTACTATAGTACCAGCCTGCATCAGGATCATGATAAAAGCCACTTCTCTTCCAATGGTCGTGACATACTTCTAGATCATATTGCTCATTAACATCAAAGAAAATTTGTCGGCTATGTCCATGACACTACCAAGAATCACATCCAATGATAATCAAAATCACAAAAGTAGCACCAAAGCTTACACTAAATGCAACAGCAAGAATATGACCCTCTAATGGCGTAGGAGCAAGTAAAGGGCAATTGTTCCCTTGAATTTTGTTAAGAGACTCTGGGCAAGGTCCACACCAGCAATTGACCTTTAAGTTCGTGACCCCCATGTTGTAAAATTCTTCACCAGCCCAAATTTGAAGAGAACAGGTATTTATCCCCATATCAGCACCAGCAACTAAGGCAATGAGTAGAAATCTAGTGACAGCTATTTGTTTGTAAACTCTTTGCTTGTTATCAAAGGGTCTTATTTGAATCTACAACCCATTCCTTGAATTCACAAATTTGTCTAGTAGAGCGCCCAAGGAGCAGTAAGTCTTCCGCTTGTCAATAGCAAAGTTAGAAGGACCATGTGAGTGGATCCTTAAGAACAACAGTAGTGAACATAATGTGGGCTTGTCCTGGTGCCAAAGGACGATAAGGGCAACGACGACGATTATCCCTCCCAGAATGGCCATCCCAAGGATGAGACCTCATTTGAATTTTCTATCAGTTGATGTTGTGATGCTTCTTTGAGATGAAGCCCATGTTAGGCAGTGATCAATGCAAGAGAACCTAACGTTTATATTACCCAAAGCATTGGCTACAACACCTAAAATCTCCCAAGAGGTATCATCAAATGCATGCCTTGTCTCAGGACTTGCACGATTCTGAAGACCTTCAATATGAAGATGAGGGTTGATTGACTTGGTAGGTGTACGGACAGATTTTCTCCATTTAGCACACACGGGAACCTTCTGCTTAAACTCAATTGTCATGTTGCGTGCTACAGGGGCCCATTCTTCAACAATATTCCTTTCCAAAAACTCTTGGTTATGAGTGGGTGGGACCCAATTGTCAAAACTTGCTTCAGTTTCAGAGGATTGCAATTTCATGATGAAATTAGTGGAAGAAGGTGAGCCAGCTTTCAGAAACACCATGTTAACGGAAACAACATTACTTTCACCTTTCAGGCCAGCCTTCACCATATCAAATTGTGAGGCTTGAAACTTCCTAAGACTCTCAATACTCTTCAGCATATACGGCATTATTCACACACAACTTCACCCTGTGCCCAGGAGCTTCTCTATTCTTAATCTCCAACCACCATGGCGACCTCACCGAATAAAATACCCGATTATCCGCAATTGGTGGTGCCAATCGTTCATCGGGCATATCCATCGGTACAATAACAGAATGGCCATAAATTACTCCTTGCAGCCGCAGAGTGGACGAACTAAGAGGGCCCTCAAAGGTATGAAGAGATATGATTGGAGGAACCCTTGACTAGATTTTAGAAACAAAATGGCCAGAGATATATTGGGAAACGAGTTCAAAAAACAGATCTGTTGGAATTGCATTGTCATTGGAGTCCACATCTGTATATGGAACGAGATTCTGGAGGAAACCTTGAAGCGAACACGTCCTTGCCACAGTAGGATCTCGGTCCTTTGATGGGGTTACAGTGAGACCGCGGTCTCCTGCTATAGTACGGCAGAGATGATACAAGTCGGCCGAGGTGATAAAGGCACGGGGCGGTGAAGAGCAGAGAGTGAGAGGCAGGTGTGTCTCGACTTGAGATAATGAATGGAAAATTTCAGTGAAGGTTTGTGGAATGTGCTCAATGGTAAGAGTGTTTGAGGGGATACCTGATGCATGGTACTAGACGATCGCCTCCAACTCTTTGCACGCCTTCGTCCTTGCTGGTAAGCTAGGGTTGGAATAGAATGGGGGAATTTCTGTGGGATGCCGACGAAGATGAGAGAACAAGGCTATAATCGAAGGGGAGGGTGGACTCGATGGGGAATTGTCAAATGGCAAGGGATGTTGTTCACTTCGTTGTCGTTCTATTTGATGGAGCGATTGGCTGAGGTCAGTGATGGATGACTGGATTTGTGCTGTGGTGGAAACCGCAGTGGACATGGTGGCGCCAAATCTGTCGGTAGTCCAGCGAAGGTCCTTCATCGCGTTGGCTAATTTGGCGATGGTCGCTTCGAGTGCGTCGAATGCTCGTTCTTCGATCTCCTCCGGTTTAGTCTCAATGAAAACACCAAATGATGCGTGCTTCATGGCAGTGGCTGGCAAAATCATCGTCGATGGCGAGGGGAGTGAAGGGAGAGGGGAGTTCAGACAGAGGAAAGATGAAAATTAGGGAGAACAAAAGGGACGTGAAACAGGTCCGAGGGAGAGAGTGAATTCAAGAGAGAAGGGGAAGGGCGCAGAGAGAAGAACCAGAGAGAGGGAGAGTAAGTGGACAGTGAAAAATATCTCTTCTCTTCCATTATACTCGTGTCCGAGTAATACATAGGAAAATAGAAATCTAGAACGGGGAACGGGGAACGGAAAACGGGGATAACAAATGGAAAATATCATCATGTGGGTAGAATAAACAGACAAAATATAATATCAGTATATACTAACAAACCCATATGCACTAATTGAATATATTTTTTAAATTTAAGAGATGGTCGGATGATCCAACAACGTCTATGTCCGATAGTGGTCGGGAATGGAGGTACCGTGGCTGCCAATGGTGAATCATTGGGCCCCATATGTTCAGTGAGTGATCTCCGGAGAGGATCTTGATGAGTAATGTAACAATTTGCCATTAAAATAAAAAATTGAGATAAAATAAATTAATA